>CM062819.1:1691102174-1691289674 GCA_031772625.1 Pinus tabuliformis
TAAGGTTATTTTTGAGAGTGCGTCTCTTGGAACGTGAATTTGATTACATTGAATATCAACATATTCCAAGGTCTTTAAATACATTAGCAGATGCAATTGCTTCTCGAATGTTAGACAGACATTTGCGATAATCATACATGTAAATTTAAAAACATTTCATCACACATGTTTAACAAGATAAGCCGGTAATAATGATATATATAGATAGGAGTGTGTCAAAAAATACATCGTCTTCGATCATAGGTTGAAAAACACCTTATGATCGGCAAAAATGATAAGTACAAAAAACCAAAATGTCACATGTGTCTACAAAAGTGACCATCCAATCACTGGTGATGCTCTCTATACGACACCACTGCACGGGCTACCCTACACAAGAACCTCCTAAAAGGTCCTGGGACTGCGACCACATAGCGCTGAAGTCTGATAGGAATATCATCTATAGTCGTCTCTGGTATGTCTGCCGTAAGACGCTCTAGGTCTTGTTCCAACTCAGCTAAGGTCTCTACAGCCACTTCCTGTGGGGCCAGTGCCGGTGCAACTGGTACTCTCCTCTCGAAAGGCCGGAGATTGGCTGGACGCTGTGGGCCTACATCTGCATTTTGAAAATTGTCACTGTCAGTTTTGAGACGATATAAAAACAAAAAAAGTAGATAATTTAAAAACTTGTGAAAAATGAAGTACCTGTGTCATCCCACTGTTCTCCCGGTGGAAGAATCATGTTCGGATCTCCACGAAAATCAACTCCGGCATAAGGAAAATCCTGTATCGAGAAGACCTGGTTCTCCAACCAGTGAAAATACTCCGGTCTAAATCGGACAACCTCCGTGCCCTCGTCAGGATGACGGGCCATCACCGCAACCCATCGCATCAACTTAGGCTCTCGAGGAGGCCTAACCTCAACAGTGAGCTGCTGTGGGATCAGCATCGGAACCCTCTCTAGGGCAAAACTCACAACTAAAGGCCCATAACCAAAAGTCTTCAGCTGTCCGTTTTTGGTCCTAGTCAGTTGGCCCTTTAAGTTGGCCAACACAGCATCACACCAGTTGAAAATGGTGCCCCGATAGCAATCAATCGCCATCCGCATCTGGGATCCAGTGGCAATGTGCAAAGCGGCAGCCCCGCAAAGTCTGGTAATTGTAAAGGCAATTACCATAAGTTCAGGTCGGGATATCTTTTTGATTTCTATCCCCTTATCCTGGTTTTGATTATTACACCACTCTAGTCGGAGACTAGCAATGGACTGGCCACCCGGCCTAGTCCCGGACAGAGTCAATTGTTCGCCCCTCTTGGGCAAACCAGTGAGAAAGTAAATATCTGAGGGCTCTATCTCGAGCTGGTGCCCTCCAATGTAAAAACACTGATCCTGAACGTTCCACCTTTCAACCAGCCACTCTAGAAAGCGCACCTGGGCCCTCATGCCAGGTATGGCCCAGTATTTGTAAAGACCGCATGCCTTCAAAGAATCAATGGAAGGTTGGTGATTAATCACGGCCAAATCAACATCTTCATGTTCTCTCTCGTGCCAATCAAGCATGGTGGGAAATCTACACACCATAAAACATCTGTTAGAATCCATAAAATTGAAAATTTTTGGTTCATTTTGGAGAAATGAGAGTTTCAAAATCCTTTCCGCGGTGTACGCAGCCTGCCTTTAGAGACAGGGCGTATGTACGCAGGTTCTCTTAAGGCAAGCTGCGTACGCCCGGCATTTTCCCAACTGAGAAAATGTCGGGGTACGCAGGTCACCCATGGGGCGCCTGCGTACCCCGAAAAGCGGACCTTGAAACCCCAAAGCCTCCAAAAAATGAAACTAAAGCTTAGAAACGAATTCTAAGCGGATGGAAATACAAGGGAGGATGTTGTAGAATACCTAATGAGACGACGTTCGGTTTCGACGGTCGGATTCTCCGCAATGTCCACGGGAAGTTTCTTGCCAAAAGCCCTTTTTCTCTCCTCAACAGTAAAATGGTAAAAATGAAATGGTAAAAGCCCTTTTTATAGGTTTTTTGAGTAAATGAATGTCAAATTTGTTTATTTTCCACCATGAAAAGGTATTTTTCAAAGTATTTTTATCTATCTTTAAACAGGTATGAGTAATGTGTTGGTTTTTGTGCAGGATAAAAGGATTTTCAGGGAAAATTGTCATTTTTCACAAACAAAAACATCAGAGTCATCTTTTAAGCCCTTTTCTGACTCCTAAAACATGAAAAGATTGTCAAGCGTTTCTTTTACACTCGTTAAAACGGAATTAAAAGACGGTCCCCTTATAGCCCTTTTTTGACTGTAAAAGCAGGAAAAGGTTGACGGGTTTTTGTCATTTCAAACTCGATATTGGAAATAAAATGACGTGTCCTTGATCGCTTTTTAATTTTCAGGTCAAAGACACTAATCATGAAAGTACTCCTTGGTCGCAAGATCAAGCGGTTCTCTCAAGTATTATTTTATACTTTTTTCGGGCTTGGGAGACACAAATTTACGAAAAAGTTCAACCTGGAGTCTTCTTAAGTTTTTTCAGACTCTCTAAAATTGAAAAACGCCGAGTTTCTCCTATACTGGACTCGTTAAAATTTCACAGTAAAGGACCTGTTCGATTACAAACAGGAACGGACCACTCCTTCTTAGGGTTCGAATCAAAACTAAGTTGGACTCATCCAAAGGATGAGCTTATAATCAAGCATATGTTATCCTCCTCAAGCTTGTAAAAAATAAAGAGGTACTTGCCAGAAATGGTGGGGGAAAAGAGAGAAAAATGAGCCTATTTGTTATCCTTTGTCTCAGAAGAAGCCTTATCACCACTCTTGAACACAACACTTTTCATTCACCTGGGTTGGGAAATCCTTTGCCTCACAGTTGATTAAACCACATTGAAAATCTTCAGCCGGGTATTAACTTTGGGTCAAATGTCACCAAGCCATATGTTGTGTCGTTATGTGTTCAAGAGGTCACTGCAAATAAACCATTCATCTGCAAAATACCCGTCATCCATCTCGACCATCCCTGAGTCAGTCCTTACAGCTACATTTCTTCAACTTGATCTATGATTTCGTGTTGTGGGCTTGCCTACAACGGGTCGCTTTCTATCGACATCAGCACATTATCTAGAGAGATGACCTAGAAATCGTCAGTACCTTGAAATCTGCATGCATCAATGGCAGGTTTCTCGCCTTTGACGACGGTTTACATCATTGACTTTCGATCGAAGGACTCCGTGAAATGTTCGACATCAACTCATTCATTCACATCTCATGGATTGTACTGGGTACTTTGAGAACCATTGACATCACTGGTGGTCTCTCTCACACTTGTTAATAGTTTACATCATCGACTGGTAATCAAGTGGTTTCTACCATGTTCGACATCAACTCATTTATTCGCATGGATAGAATCGTACCTTTTCGGGAAGTAGAAATGAAGACCCTGGATCTAGTTTCCACCATTCGGGCTGCGAGGAGTTTTGTATTCATTATACAGTAGACTAATCATAAACAGATGGTTGCATCCATACTGTGTCTACAAGAGTCTATGATTATGATGTACTGCAAAATCATTCCTGTATCAGAGCAGTAGTTAGTTTGTTAGTTAAAGTTTTCAATCTGAGTATGGGAATGCCTACCTCAGCGATGATATGATCTTATATATGTATTTTGTGTTGAATATTTGCAGGTTCCGACTGGGCTCTCCACAAGATAATCCTTGAAATGATAAAGTACTTCACCCTTCCTAGATGATATGAAACCCTAATCTACTACAGGCTTCGCACTTTAGGGGGCAATTTGTTACACTAAAATTTGTCACCATGACTATTTGCAGTTAGTATGGCTCCATCAACTGTCATACTATCCTCCTTGGCAAGTCTCATACCTCTGCTCTCCATGTCAAACTCCAAGAAAGAGAGAAAGTCTTTAAAAATCTATATATCTCTGGGTACGCAGTTTCTCTTAGCCTTACCTGCGTGTACGCACCCCACGTTCACAATACCTGCGTACTTGTATGCTCTGTCTGTAAAGGAGTGGGTGTGTACTCCTGTAAAGGTCAAAAGGCGCAAGTTTCACTTCAAAAAAGTTACTTGTGGTCATTTCTAGAGCATTCTAGAAGCTTGTTTGATGTGTATTGAGCGCCTCCAGATGGTTCATGTATCCCTATGAAAGAGGAACTTATCCCATCAAGAGGGGAGCTATCCCATTCAAAGAGGGGCTTATCCCATTGATGGTGGACCTGATTAACTTCCTCGTGAGCACTATAAATACAGGTATTGGGCCAGAGGGAGGAGAGGTTGAAAGCTGAACATTCCTAAGGGTAGATGCTGCTGGAATTAGGACTCCCTTATAGAGCTTGAGAGGAGAGATTCCCATCCTTTCCTAGCCTTATTTGGAAGTGGGTGAGCTGATCAAAGTAAAGGAGAACTCTTGCTGGACCCTAGGAGGGACCTGCACAACACCAAGGCTTAGGTTGTAATGGTTTCTTTTGTTTCCACTTAATACAAATAAACTCATTTTTCTCAACAGATTGTTATTCATGATTTGTTTCATATAATATGATGAATATGTGTTATTTTATAAGTTTATCAGGTGCTATGTAATCTTTTGGCTTGTTAGTGAATGCAGGTTTCGAAGAGAAGGAGGAGCTCATCCAGATTGGCGAGGCTGGACTACTACAAAGCGTTGGACTAAAGGTATGTTATAATCACCTGATTACTTGTATTCTAAATGCATGTTTAGAGAAAGGTAGTGTTTACTTGTCTTGTTTGTCACTAGAAAGCCTTAGATTCTAGGGAGGTCGGTTTTGTCCACAAAATTGACTCTTTCCGCATGAAAGTTCTTCCACTTGCTGAGATACTCTGAAATTGATTGATTTTGTAGCTGTCGAGTTCTTGTTTCTGTGACTGCTCTAGGTTCCAATATGATTTTTCCTTCCTCGTCAAGTTCTAGCAATATTGTTTGAACTGAGATCTTCTGCAACTTTTGAATGAGTGGCTACACTTCTTTATCCTTCTTCCATTCATCCCTTGCTTCATTTATCCAATCTGGTTGGATAATAGAAATAAAATAAAACAATGCTTCCACATCCTCATCCTTTCTTGAGAGTGCATCTGCAAAAACATTTTGCTTCCCTTTTTTGTAGATGATTTCAAAGTCATAACCCAACATATTTGTGACCCATTTTTTCTGTTCTTCTAAAGATAATCTTTGTTCTAAAAAGTATTTAAGACTATCATGATCCATTTTTACCTTGAAGTGTCTTCCCATTAGGTAAGGTCACCATTTCTTAAGTTCATGTAGTATTTCCAACATTTCCTTCTCATAAATAGATTGCTTGAGATGTAGTCATAAAAATAACCAATCACCTGCATAAAAACTTCTTTCACTGCGATGTTGATATGCCCGTTGTTTCATTCAATTCTGCACCAAAGTGGCATTATCCTTTAAAAGTTGGAGAACTTGTTGTTGATGCTCGATGTGATCTTTCACTGCTTGAATCTTTTTCTTCTTGATATGTCCTTCTATCTTGAGAGTTTGAGGAGTGGTAATTCCTTCCAATGCATTACAAGATATGACCGGATTCATTTCTTGATGCTCAATGTGATGTTTCACTTCTTGAACATTTTTCTTCTTGATATGTCCTTCTATCTTGAGAGTTTGAGGAGTGGTAATTTCTTCCAATACATTATAATATATGGTTGAATTCATTTCTTGATGCTCGATGTGATCTTTCACTTCTTGAACATTTTTCTTCTTGATATGTCCTTCTATCTTGATAGTTTGAGGAGTGGTAATTCTGGCCAATGCATTACAAGATATGATCGGATTCATTTCTTCTTTCTCGATGTGATCTTTCACTTCTTGAACCTTTTTCTTCTTGATATGTCCTCCTATCTTGAGATTTTGAGGAGTGGTAATTCTTACCAATGCTTTACAAGATATGGTTAGATTCATTTCTTCTTTCTCTAGGGTTGGTTCCTGGTGTATATCCTCTTCTTTTGACGTTTCTTGATCCTTTTCTTCCTCCTCTTCACAATCAATGTAAAATAATTTCTTCTCAGCACACTTATGACCTTTAGTGTATTTGCTATCACAAATGTAACAAAGTCCTTTTTCTCTTTTTTCTTCCAATTGTTTTCATGTAAAACTTGTAGGTTGTGGAAGGCTAGAAGAAGAAACACTTCCATATTTATAGTTGTGAGTGCTAGGATTCCTTGTTTCCATAATTCTGCTTTCAATTTATCTTGCCAACCTGAATGCCTTCTCCAATGAATCAGGTTCCCAAAGACGAACCTCATGTTGAATGTTATCCTTTAAAGTCCCTATGAAGACATCAATCATTTTCTTCTCTGGAATATCATTTACCCTTATATTCAATTTTTTGAAATCCTTAATGTGCTCTGCCATTGAACCCTTTTGTTTGAGATTTATCAATTGGCTAAAGAAGGTGTTACTCTTTGTATCCTCATAATGTGCTATCATTTATTCCGTGAAAATTGACCAAGTGACAAGTGCTTTATGAGAACACAACCCTTTATACCATAAAAATTGATCCGGTTCTAAATATGAAGATGAAATACATACCTTTTGTAACAGTTGCACCACATGTAGATCAAAATATTGCTCCATCTATAATATCCAATTTACTGGATCCTTGCCATCAAACTACTTCATATTGCCTTTTTTGGATTTTAGGAGCTCGATCTTGAAACAACTATAACTCTATAGTTTTCGATTTTCCAGTTCTGAAATCGTGACCTACAATATCCCTCTGCGTCCTCTTTCCAATGCCACCAGTCTGATCTAAATTAGATTCTCCAAGAAAGAGTTATGCACAATCTCCCAAAATGACTTGATTATATACCTTTTCAGAAGAGTGAACTTGTATGAAGTTCCACGTGTCACTGTTTTGACCTTCGGATTTGAAAGATATAAACATGAAACCATAGTCCATCCTCTTTTAGTAGCTTCTTACTAAATTTCAATCTGATTCTTAGAGAGAAAGTTATGACAATTTTCCCAAGGTCACTTGTTTAAGATGTAATTCGGGAGTCTGCAAAAACCCTAACTTCCTCAGGTCATATATCCTAAAATATAGTGCGACAAGATCTAAAATTCAGACCCAAGGTTTAGACCACCTTCTTCTCAAATGGGTTTTTTTTTAGCTTTTGAAACTTTGTATCTAACAAGTTATAGCGAAACTTCCACTATGATCTGTTTTAGATGAAATTCTGGATCTTGCAAAAACCTTAACTTCGTCAGATCATATCGCCGCAAATATAGTGAGACAAGATCTAAAATTTGGACCCGAGGTTCAACAGGATTTCCTCTCAAATGGGTTTTTTTAGCTTCTAAAACGTCGCAAACAAAAAGTTATAGCGAAAATTCTGTGATGGCCTGTTTGGAGTAGCGAAACCCTAAAATCCAAAGCTCTAATACCAAATGTTATGAAACCAGCTTGCAAAAGGATAGAAAAGATATATGAATGCCTTAGAAATAAGCCTCTTCGAGGGGGCAACCTCCTTTACATTACACAAATGAACAATTCTTGGATGATACAAATGACAAGGCCTCCTTTCTATATATAGGAGTCTAAGGGGTCATAATATAATCAGAGCTGACATAACAATAATAATGTAAGGGTACAATAATAACAATAGTGGGCTTCTATGGGGCACAATAATAACAATATGGGGACTACATGGGCACAACAATATAATAAGGGGGTTGTACTAATAACAATAAGGGGTTACACTAGTAGTATAGGGACCTAACAATGCAACACCTGTACACACAACACTAGTTTACAACTGATGTTACATTGCCTTGGAATCTCCACCACAACTGAGAAATTCAAATTCCTTGCATGCATGAGCTATTTTTGGTTGATTTATTAGTTAACTGGATGATCTCTGAGTTAGATTGTTGTCCCACTGCACAACTGACCTCCAACTAGTTCTATTAACTGTTAGAACTAGTTTAACTGAGTACAACTGGAAATAACTGAATTGGATTGCTATAAATTAGCAATCACACATGCATAACTGAACTCCAAGCCCTCTAACTCAAATTTACTGAGTTAACTAAGTGACAAGAGCCATGTCACCTCAGTTAACTACCTCCAAGTTGTCTGCTGATGTGGAAATTTCAAAATTTCTTAATTTGACCAAGGCTAAGTCAAATTGAGCCTTTCTTGCTACACTTGTCAATATATATCTATACATTTCTATTTTATAGAATATTTTAACATGTTTAGTGATGGTAGGGTTTATTCATTAGGAGTTGAGAATATGTTTCACTAGTATAAAATATTTCCAATTGACATTGGAACACTAAATAATATATACTTGGTAGAAGTATGAATTTGTTTTAGGAAAACAATTTTGAACCAATATATGAGTTTTCAGTTCTATAAGAAAACTAGGTGACACTATGTTAGTCTTGTTATGCTTAGAAATAAAATTAAGAGTTGTAAAGCACACACAAATATGATATATGCAATAAGACCACTTAACAGAAAGCACACTCAACAAAACTACTAGCAAGCTAATGATTCATAACCAAAAAATATTACACACATTCCACCAACTAATGATAAATCACATACCGTCCAAGAACTAGATTAATGAATAAAGAAATCAAAATTGAGTAAATTGTTTTTATGTGAGACTGCAAGATAATTGATTTTGAGCCTTTGTTGATACTTCAAAAATTGGTAGCTCACTAGAAAAACCCATGAATCTATACAAGGCTCAAGAAAATAAGAAGAGGTGTTTACCTAAATGAAACAACAAAACTTAAGCTTAGTGAGTGCCTTTATATATCCAATTTTAGTTCAGTTTCACTAGTATTTATTTTGGGTTGGATTAGATCATTGGTTATATCTCCATAATAAGGGTATAGAGTTTATTCCCATGAATCAGTCCTTCTCTCTAAATGCTCTTGCACTATCACAAATTGTAATATGGGAACGAGTGTTAAAATTGAGATGAGTATACAAGCAAGCATATTGTAAAGAGTAACATAATAATTTTAATGATACTGACCATGCCCAAATTTGTAGTTGAAAATATATATATAAAAGCATCTCTCTTAATGAAAAAAAACATCTATATATAAGAGCGTCTCTCTTAAAGAAAAAATATAATGAAATGCACAAACCAGGAAACGAGATACCTAATTTGCTTAGGTATTAATTAATATGAAATCCCTAATGTCCGCAATTTGAATTAAAATGCACACATTTCCACGTCAAGCATTTGCTTATCAGGTTTTCTCCAATTTTGAAAATTTCTATCCTTTTTAACAACAAACTCAAGGCAATTATATGATTGAGAGAATGCAACCAAATGGCCACTAGTACTCCATCCTCAAATTGTACTTATATGCTTTTATGATTCAGAGAATGCAACCAAATGGATAATACAACCTCAACTTCACTGGATCTTATGCCAGTACAAATATGATGTTTGAATTCAATTATTTTCAACTCAATTTTTATTTATTTATTAGTGACCTCCTTGTGTTTAGTTTTCCATCTTGAATATAATACGGAAAAAATAGGGTAAAAATATCTTAATAATCAATGATAACTTAACAAAAATCACACAAGAGACCTAGCTCTGAGCTCTGCTCCCTGTTCGCTGTTGTGTTTTCCTTCTCCCTGACTCCTTCAATGGTCACCATAGGGGGCCACCCCCTCTCTTCCCCTCTGACCCCTCTGTTGTTGAGGCCTTTCAAATGATGGTGGCTTCCATTCCTAAGAGACAACGTCAATTGGATACTCCGTCCAAATTTGTGAAGCAAAACGAGGATATTAAAAATGTTACCTTGCCTGATGGAGCTATGAAAACCTCCATTGTTTATGCCAAACAAGCACTCATTGGTAAGTTTACTGGGATGTGTCCATCCCCTAGGTCAATAGAACTTTGGATTAACAAGACATGGAAACCTATGAAGAAAGGCGAGGTTTCCTTATCTGCAGTGGGAAATGGATTCTTCATCTTCCTGTTTGAAAACAAAGAAGATAGAGACCTTGTTTTTTCAGAATGGGCCTTATTTCGTTGGCTCTAGGGGTATGCATTTAAACAAATGGACTCTATATTTCAAACTAGATGAAGACATCCTCAATGTTATCCCTGTGTGGGTGAATTTCCCAAGGCTCCTCATTTCTTGCTGGAATGATGACTGTTGCAAAGCCATTGGCAATGGGTTGGGAAAGTATTTGGATAAATTTGACTTGAAGGAATCTCAATTTTCTTGTGCTAAAATATGTGTGGAAGTGGACTTGGAAAAAGGCTTAACAGTAAAGATTAACCTAACCCTGGGATAATGGAAGCATAGATAATTATTAGACTACGAAAAAATCCCTTTCAAGTGCCATCACTGTCATGATTATCATCATTTTGCGAGGGATTGCTCTAGAGTAGGGTAAAAATCTATGGATACCTCTGCTCCCTAGGAGGAGAAGTGGAAGAAACAAAGAAAAGGGACTGAAAGGGAAGGCTGCTATCAAGTACCCAGGTTCACCTGGTATAAACGATGGCCATCCCTCCTGTAATCATTTTGGTGTCCTTAGTTCCCGCTCTGAGGAGGATTAAACTCCTACACCTTAAGAAGAAGAAAAAGTCAATGAAAAGGAAAGAACAAAAGAAGGTTTTGAAGAAGATGAAACAATGGCTAAGTGCAGTCCATCCAAAAGATTGGAGAACACTGCCTCCCCCTCCAAGGTGGTTTTGGCTCTAGACCTTCCAAGCAATCATCTTGGAAATGTTAATGAGGAAATAGGGAGAGTCATCAATCGATATATCACTCTGAATCTATCATGGGATGATGATTGTAGCAATTAAGAAATGGGCAGTTCAAAAAAGAAAAGCAAACCGAGACAAAAGTCATCAAGGGAAAAAGAAGTGGAGTTGAACAAAAAACTGGGAAGTCAATCAATCATTAAAAAAATTATGAGAGGGAAAACAATGAAAAATAAGGAACAAAATGATAGAGGGCCTAGTCAAATCTCCTCTTTGAAATGAAAGTAATTTCGTGGAACATAAGGGGACTAGGAAATCCTGCCAAAAACCTAGATGTAAGAGATTTAATAAAACAAGAATCACCAATGTTTGTTTTCATTCAAGAAATAAAGTTGGAAGAATCAGAGGCCTTCAAATATGCCGATGTATTTTGGAAAGAGTACTCAAGGATGGTTCAATCATCCATAGGTGTTTCTAGTGGTCTAGGCATTTTTTGGTCAAACAAGCTTTTCTCTCTAGTGGAAGAACTAAAATAGAAATCCTGGTTGTTGGCTATGTTAGAGGTAAGAGAAACAAGAGAACGAATTCCCTTGATAAACTTCTATGCTCTAGTGTTTTATAGTGAGAAGTTTGAATTTTGGGATTCCTTGGAAGTGCTAAAGGGAAGGAATCTTCATATAAATAACGTGATTAGAGGAGACTTCAATACCATTTTAAATAACGTAAAAAAAGAGGAGGATCTATAGTGAAGGATCCTTTCAGAGATCGTATGGAAGACTTAATAAGAAGTTGGGATATGTTGGATATTATTCCAAAGGCTGGGAAATACACCTGGTCCAACAGAAGAACGAGAATTCAATACATAACAACTCACTTGGATCACTTTTTGATTCATAGTTGTTGGGTATTCAAAGGCGTTGATTTCTCTTTGACAATAGAATCCCATGGGGATTCTGATCACCGTTCCATTATGATCAAATGGAAAAGGTGGAAAACATAGGTCCTCTTCCTTTCAAGTTCAATGCATATTGGGGGATCTTAGAAGAGATTGGGGATATAGTGGTAAAGGCATGGAAGAGCATGGTTGAGGGCTCCCCAAATTTTGTTTGAGAATCAAAGTTAAAGAAATTAAAGCGAGAACTGAGGAAATGGTTGAAGGAGAACTACCAACCGCCCAGTAAAAAAATGAGTGACAAAGTTCAAGAACTTGAGTAGCACTATAAACTGATGGAAGAAGCTCCAATAGAAGAGAAACACATTCAGATTGAAAATGAACTCTCCATTCAGATATTTGCTTTTAAGTCGCCAAGAAGAAAATATTTGAAGGTTAAAATCTCATAGCTTATGGTTAAAAGCTGGGGACTCCAACACCGCCTTCTTTCATAAGTAAGCCAAATTTCAGGAGGCTCGAAATAGAATAAAGGAAATTAAGTCTAATGTGAAATTGAAGGTAAGTTCCTTTGTAGAAGTCAAGGAAGAGACCTTTATCTTTTTCAAATCTCTTCTTAGTAAAGAACATACTCCTCTTGACCAAGCCATAGATTTCCTTGTTGTTCTCCCTCAGGTTATCTCTCATGTGGCCAACCAGATTATTTTAAATGATATATCGGAAGAGGAAGTAAAAAAAGTGGTCTAGTCCTTGGAACCTAAGAAAGCCCTTGGTCCTAATGGGTTTTCCATTTGCTTCTACATAATGTACTAGAATACTATAAAAAGGATCTTCTTCGAATGTTGAATCACAACAAAAACAAAAAGAAAATTAGTGGGAACACAAACTCTTCCTTTCTTGATCTTATTCCCAAGGAAGCCAACCCATCTAACGTTTCCAAAATTTGCCCTATATCGTTGTGCAACTCTTCTTATAAAATTCTGACCAAAATCATTTCCAACAGAGTCAAACCCTTACTCTCTTCCTTTATCTCATAAAATCAAGGTGGTTTTATGCAGTAGAGGAATGTTCTAGATAACATTATTTTGGTGCAGGAAGCTATTCATTAGAGTAAGGTGGCAGGAGAAGATGGAATGGTTGGAAATGGATAACACCTTTGATTCGGTAAACCATTCCTTTCTCTTCCTTGTTTTTGAGAAATTAGGTTTCAGTAAAGAATTCATTTCATGGATAAATGATTGCATTGGTTCCCCCTGGATCTCCCCTCTGATCAATGACATTCCAACCCAATTTTTGGCTACTTCCAGAGGTCTTCGACAAGGATGTCCCTTGTCGCCTCTGATGTACATTATAATGGCTAAATCCTTGAGTCAAAATCTTGAAGTTGCTAGAATGGATGGGTCTCTTCCAGGATTAAGCATTGCCAGAAATGTTCGTGAAATCAATCATTCTCAATTTTTTGATGATACCCTTCTCCTTGGTGGTGCCTCCTTAGCTATATCCTCAAGATGAAAGAGCTTGGAATGATACCTTCTTCTATCTGGTGGGTTCATTAATAAAAATAAATGTCAATTGATAGGTTGGAACTGTCCAAGATCTACTCTTCTTGAAATTTCTCATTTACTTTGGTTCTTGGTTGATATTGATCAGACCTCCTTTTCTTACCTTGGGATTCCAATATCCTTTAAGTAAGCGTCCTGGGAGGATTAGGATTTTGTCATTCAAAAAATTGAAAGAAGAATTCATTCTTGGGGTGCTTGGTGGCTAAATATGGCTAAATATTGCTGGTTGAGTTACCCTTATCAAATCGGTTCTATCCTCTCTTCCTGTGTATCTGGGGTTTGGGTTGTTATCCCCAAAGAATATAATCATTAGTATGAGTAGCCTAATTTAGAAATTCCTTTGGCAAGGAGGTAAAAACAATGAAAGCAAGTTCCATCTTGTAAATTGGAAAGTGGTAAGACAACCAAAGAATTTTGGGGGTTTAGCAATCAGAGACCTCGAATTCATGAATCTGGCTCTGGGTGTAAAACTGGTTTGGAGGCTACTTTCAGAATCTAATGAGTGGTGGAAAAAGGCTTTCACAAGAAATTATTTTCACAAAAACCGTCTGCTCAGACTTGAAGGAGAATCTTGGGAAGGGAAAGGAACAAAAATTTGGAAGCTTTGTAAAGCGACAACTCTGTTTCTATTAGATCAGCTAGGTTGGAAATCAGGTAATGGGGAGTGTATTCATTTGTGGAAAGACCACTCCCCTCTTTTTGATTTGTTGGCATATGATCATAGGTTCTTTGAATTAACAAGCTGGATGGTCAAGCAAGGCCTTACCCATATTGCTGACATATCCAATTAGGATGAGCTTGGAAATTGGAATGGGTGGAGATCAATGAATTTATACCGGGCACTTCTTGCACCTGTGGCAATCTCTTTTATTGCATCTAAAAGGATTTTCTCCTTTAGCTACCAATAAAGTGGAAATAAGAATTTGTCCTGGAGGGAAAAAAAATAATTATATAGTCAAGGAGTGATATAATATTCTAATAAATAATCTGCCCTCTCCTCCTCCTACTAAATTATGGGGGAAAATATGGAATAATGATGGACTACCAAATATTAGCATGTTCTGTTGGGCGCTGGTTCACAGAAAAATTTTGACAACTGAGAATTTGAGAAAAAGAAACATTTTAGGACCTTCTCATTGTGTGATTTGTGGCAGGGAGGAGGAATCCATCATACATCTCTTCTTCCAATGCCATTTTACAGTGGATACATGAAAGTTTCCCTCATGCTTATATTTCAATTATTATTTATCCTTGAGGAGTGGAATGCAATGTTTGTCCTTTGGCGCTCTCAATATTCCTCTCCTGTGAACTCCATCTTCATGCGGTGCTGGATGGACATCCCTAAATATCTTTGTTGGTCAATATGGCTTTTCCGTAATCAAGTGAACTTCCATGATAAGAGGTGCACTCTAGGATAGGAAGCCATCAAAGAGTTGCAGTTTATTTTCGAGGTGATCTACTCCAAGGGATTTGAGGAATCATAATTGAATGATCTAAGTATAAAAGAAAAAGAATGACTCAAAGTTTCCAACCATCCAAAAAATGTTTCCAAGAAAACAAATAAATATTTTTGTATCACATTGTCTGGGGAACACTTTGAAGAATGGAAAAGAAAAATTGGACAAGTTCAACTCTTTTTCGATGGTGCTTTGAAAGGTAACCCTAGGGAGGCAAGAGTGGGAGGGGTGATTTTTAACCTCAAAGAAAAATATGAAATAAATTTTTCTTGGGGACTTAAGAAATCTTCGAATAACCAAGCCGAAGCACTCTCTCTTTGGCAAGGCTTGATGATAAGCATATCCAAAGGTATAAACAAATTGATTATAATAGGTGATTCAATGGTGGTGATCCAAAAATGTACATCGCTCCTCAGAAGCGAACATCTATTTGAGTCTGAAACCTCCTCATTGTTAATTAGGATTGTGATCCTGCTTAAAAAATTTGATGAAGTTAAACTTTTTCACGTCAAAAGGGATAATAGTCAAAAGACCAATTGCCAAGCTAATGTGGGAGCGACATTAACGCAAGGTGTATTACATATAGATGGGGTTATCAATCAATGCCACGTACCATAATGAATGGCATTCATTCACAATTAATGGAGAACAGAAGGGCCATCGGGATAATCACTATACTGAGAGTATTAATGATAATATAAGAGTATTAAACCTATATATTAAACTTAATATTAATATAACCTTAAATGAATATTATTAAACCTAAATCTAATATTATAAAGTCCCACAACACTTTTTTTAAAGTAAATGTACAGTACCTTGATAAAAACCCCATGATGTGGATCTCGAACCGCTTATCTCTCTCTGCGTGTGGTGCATTTCGCCCCATGGATTCTAGTTTCTACGATGTGTTGAGGTAGGCATTTAGTTTATTGGCATGGTGGTTCTTAGAAAACCATTTTCTGAGTTTGAAAAGTTCATATCTCTGGCCGAGACAAGCATGGTCCAATCTATGGTGGTATTTTCTCCTTTGCTGTTTAATTCAACGTGTGAGGCATCGTTCCGGTACATCTACTCTTGTAAATTAAGATTATTTGTATGCAAAATTTGTATGAAATGAATCTGTATGGATGGATATGGATCTATTCCGCATTTAAATGAATTAATTTCTTTTAATGGTATTAATTTATTTAAATATAAAAATCTACAATAAGTTTGATCCTTCTCAAATGTTTCTCAGTATTCACTGTTTGATAAATAAAGATTGATTTTGTCGCATAATTATCTAAACACATCTATCATTTTATGCCTAATTCTAATACACTTTTCTATAAAGATCATATTTATTATTTCTTTGGACCTTTTTCTCAATTTCGCAACACATACATATCCTCTATTCTGCATAAGGAGAAAATGAAATTTTATTCCAATGAAATTAATGTAATGATGATCTATACACCCAATAATTTATCGGGTAAGTTTGAATAAAATGGAATAACATACACTGTTGAAATGGAGTTGCAAACTTCAAGCACAAACAATTTACATCCTATTCATCCAACCCCCGTTCAAATATGCATAGTTTTAAACACCAAAACAAGCTTATGTGACTTCTTGATTGATATGCACTAGTTTAAATATCATAACAAATATATCTATTGTGGGGTTTGTTATGCACAACTGTTAACGCTAATACAAACTCATGCAACTCAGTTCTTGATATGTGCTTGTTTAAATAACAAATCCATCTCTTTTTTCTTCGTATAATACCCATCTAAATCCTGCACTTTTGTAATATTAATAGATTATCTATTTGTAGGAACTTGTGAAGTGCATGAATTGTTTGGCTTCACAACATAGCCATGTGCATTGAATACATCTGTAAGTCATGATTATTTCCAATGCTCTCAACCTAGATTTAATACGTCAGTACATGCGTGATTATTAGTCCCTGCCTTGGATAGTGTAGGGAACGAGACAATGCAGGGAATGGGGATTAGCGTTCGATCAGTGTTGACCAAACATTAAACTATTTGGATTAAACAATGTATTGGATGTTTTAACCAATGTTTGAGCAGAAATATTACATTAAGAAAATTTTAATCTAAAGTTTTAGTTTCCACCCCTTATTGTCCAGGAATCTGTATGATTTTATCAAACTTAGGATAAGTTTTTTTACTTTAAATTCGATGTTGGTTTAATGCTAAGCTGCAGTTAGCATTACCTAGAAAACATTTAATGCTTTGTGCTCTCCACTGTAAATTTATCCAAATATGTATGGAAATCAATCGCTCCAAAGCCACTGCATTATACTTTGTGGCATGTTGCATGCCTTCTACATTTTCATTTGATTACAATGATGTTCACCGCCATCGTGTCAGGTGCTCAGAGCCTCTCGTAACCGGCGGGAACGTTGATTTCTAGCAGTGACCAGAGCTTAGCGCCGAATAGCTAGAATGTCGACTCGTAGGGCCCTAACTCACAGCCATGAATATTAGAGGACGACACTGCTTGCATGACAGTAGATCCTGTCATCCAGCATGAGACTCCAAGACTCCAGTTTCACAAGATTGTGTTCATGGAAAACAACAAATTCCGCCCAGCCATGAAAATATGTATCTTTCAAGAATTCTTCCACATAAATTGCCACAAAAGTCTAGCTGATACAAAAATTCAAATGAAGGCCACCATCCATAAAAGCTTGAAAACCCACCAGACCTTGCAGAGAATTCACAAGAGTCTATGAGTTTTGAATTGGCCACGAAACGTTTAAGGGCCATAGAAGTTGATGAGATTTGAAGTAGTTCCCTAAGGTTTGAGAGACAAATTATGTTGCCACCAAGTTTTTAACTACCATTAAAGAGAAAACTACAAACAATTGTGTGAGACAGAAGAAAACGAATGCAGCTCAGGGAATAATGAAGGGCTATAGTGAGCACACCAATTTTGTGTCCATTAATTTAGGTATGGAGGCACTCAGAGGAAAAACCAATACTAATACATTAGATGCCCCACTTCATGGAGGGAGAAAAGTTTACCTTGTGGACAATTCGTAATTCCGATTTTAGTTCCCTATTAAGTTTGATGCTTCCCAAAGTTTAGGGTCTAAACCTTGCTCTTCCAATTCTGCCAACTGCATCCAATTTCATAAAAGAGAGAAAAATTTGACTGGTAAGCTTGTGCTTTATTAGTCAATACTAATTATACATTTTCTCTATAAATTTCTAAATATTTCTGTGCATTTTCGCTCTCAAGTTATGAATATTTCTGATTTTTCTTACATTGGGGTGGAGAGACCCTAAATATTCTCTGGATTTTCATTACAGTCTCGCTGAAATAACTGAAAGTCTAATGGGATTTCCACTAAATTAAGAGGAATTATCATTATTTAGAGACTTACTAACATAATCAACTATAAGTTATCACTTTCTTTGATCCACACTTGCAGTGGCCCCTCCATTTGAAATGGTAGAAGCATTGCCTCAACCACTGAACTAGGAGTCTCTTTTCCTTTTACTTTGAATAATGAAATGTGCATACTATTCCTTTGAATAATGAAATGGGCATACCATTATAGCAAGGTGAGACAACTAAATCTAGCCTTTCGGGGCATGAGAGTCAATGTCTTTCCATCCCGTTTCTTTTCGCGCTGGCCACACCCTCACATAATATTTCAGTTAATTTCTGGATGAGATGTTGCTTCTAATCTATCAATGTCTAGTTCTGGTTCACGGGCTACTAAGTCTTAACTGAATTTTCGTAACTCGACCTGTTGTCCTTGTTCTAAGTGGTGCTAGCTCTATTATCGCATCTATTTTCTCTATCATCAAGCAACGTAGATTGGTGACCATCTCATAGGCAAGGTAGATCGTTGACCATCTCATAGGCAAGGGACTAGGTACGAGGATATGTAATTCTGCTACAAAAGCAAGGGCATGCCATGAACAAACTAGAGTTGTTGTAGTTCCATATGAAACTGATGACACTGCTAAAAAACCATTGGCTAATTATGTTGCAAAAGAAACTATAGAAGGGATAATTCTGCTCCAAAACCACATTTGTAAAAGGGGAACGTGCGCTTCATGCAAGTCCTGGGCATGCTTACCCAACAAGTTTTTATTATTTGGGATTCCATTTGTCCATTTTTTCATTTCTTTCATTTACGATAGGTATGTTGTCTTATACCCATGTTTGAAGTTGATTGATGCCACATGTTTATGTATGTTATTTTAATATTATTTAATTTAAATTCAAACCATTATCTAAATTTTAAAAACTATACCCAAAGAAAGTCTCTACTCTGCCATGTTGGTTCCTGCAATCTCTCTAAATCTTTTCAGGAATTTCATTGCCAACCCCAAGCATCCTTGACTTTTCATCCTCCTCTCGTAACAATAGATTCAGGGGAAGAAATGGTAGTTGATCCACCTACATTATCTAAGCAACTTTCCCACCATGCCTTCCATTTAGATAGCCATTAATTGCTATGGTTTTCCATCTCAATCGATAGTTTCTATGGTTTTCTCGCTCGAACGATTTGTGGTGGTCTTGATTTCATTCTTTCAGAAATTGAGGTTCCCGATAGCAAAGGAGTTTGCCGGGTTCACCCTATCTATTTGGTTTAAGCTTGTTCTTCAACACAAATAAATGAATATATGCTTATTGGCATTTCTTTTAGCAGAGAGCCTTGAACCCAATTAATGGAACATAACTAAAATCCCCATTCCCATTTTAGAGCACAACAAAAATATTTTTCTCATCAAATTGTGATTCCCCTCTTATTTCTTTTAAAAGAGAGCCTTGAACCCAGTTAGTTTCTCATTTCAGTCTAACAGATCAAAAGATCCCCAACAACCTCTAGTTCTAGACCATTTAATTTTCATTAAATCAGAGTCGTGTTTTCATTGTCTTTGATTTATCCTAGATTTAAATTTACAGTAGCTCGAATTTATGAATTTACACAAATTACGTTACACTTGCTCAAATTTCGGAATTTAAACAAATTACTTATAAAATGTTTTCATGAGAGATCGTGTAATTTTTTAAATTTAATATACAACCAATTAAATTAAAAAAATATATATTTAAATAAAAAATATAAATTATATTAGATTAGATTATATTATATTAAAAATTAAAAATTAAAAATTAAAATTAAAAAGAATATATATTTTTCTCCTAATATGGAAAAACGACTATAACTGTAACATGTTCATTTTTTAATTCTTCATAACTAATAGCTAGATTTGGTAATATCTTGCTTGACTATTTTTATAACTCACTTGAGCTTAGTACAGGGCTCAAGACTAGTAAGAGTAACGCAAACCAATCTTGGTAATTTCACTACTTCCCTTTATGCACTGATAAGTCAATTTAATACTAGAACTGTTATGGAATCATAAAGCAAGCTTACACCAAGATGCTCGTAATCTAGCAAGGACCATGAATTATTTAAGTTTCATAAGCATGATGTGAACCTAGTATTAGTTGCTATATACTTAAGTAATTCCTTGTTTCGCTCTGGAATAAGCATGTAATTATCAGAGAACACAAAAAAACAATAAACACACTGCTTGTCCATTTCATTATCAAACAAGGATTTTATACACAATAGAGAAGTTTTTCGATTCTGGTTGTCGGTGGCTTCTTCAGAACGCTACTTGAAGTCTCCAGAAGACTCGAGACCATCTCCTAAACTCTCAAGAAGAAGCTAGACAGTTCATTAAATGCAGACAATGGTTGGAATTATTAATGTTTTTCCAACACTCCCCTTTAATTCCAACCATATGAAAAACACACAAAATATACTATATCACAATACATAAGACACTATAAACATACTCTTAATTGACATGCCTACTGGTCTAAGTCTCAGCTAGGCTTACAATATAATATGGATTTTATACGAGACACGATTTGATAACACATCTTTCATTTTTGCCTTCTTGATAAAGGGTCCATGCTTGTTCGTTTGTTGATGAAATTTCATCTTCACCTTTCTTTCCATGAAATAGTGATGGAGCTTCTCATTTCTTGATTGCAGGTCAACATTATTTGTATTCAATATTCCTGCACGTTCTTGGGAGTTTTCTTCTTCTTGGATATCAATATCTGCACACTTAAAAGCAATGTTAGATTTATAAAAAAGATCATAAAAAGAACCATTGTCATCTTGCTCTTTTAAGAGAGCTTTTATTCCTTCATCTTTCTTTGTTGACATAGTTGGTTGGTACATGTCTTCAATCTCTTTAATCAACTTTGTTGTTGCAAACATGTGGCCTTGCATTTGATTTGTGTATGGAGGTAGGCAATGCTTCTCACCAAACAACAACTCATCAATAAGATGTTTTTCTTGCATGAGATTGAACCACTCTTCATGAGACACATAATTATCATCAAATTTCACTTCATACATCTCTGCCTCATAGGGAGTTTCCTCACTATCACATGCTACTCTATTGTCAACTACAGACATACTTTCAGTCTTGATCCCAATTATGATGCTTTCAACACAATCACCATTTTTAACAACACCACTTTCATCATCTTCAACTTTCTCACTCCCCTCCATATTGTACTTCATTTCAAGAACATCCCAAAATATTTTTGCATTATGTATTTCACCAAATTCATGCAAAATACTAGACAAAATGTTTTCATCTAGAGCTGATATAATGAGAAGTAATGCTATTGCACTTCTACACTTATCATTAGAATTCATAGAAGTTTCTTGGACAAATTTCCATAAATCTACTGAACCAAGCAATCCTTCCATTTTAATTGCCCAAAGCTTAAAATTTTTACCTAAGAAAATTGGCAAAATTGGCATTAATCGCTTCAATATTGCATCGCTATTTCATCAATGTCTGCAAATTCTTCATGCTGATTCATATCTTCATTAGGCATGAATTCAATAACTGGAAACATTTCAAATCCTTCTGCAACTTCTACCATTTCATTCTTTCTCATCAAATATCCATAAATCTATTGTGTGTGTGAGCTCCATGGAGGCGTCAGAGACTTGTTGAGCTGTGTTGAAGATTGACGATGTTGAAGATTTTAAAGAAGTTCCAGTTGAAGATGAAGCCACTAAAGACCATTTCCATTTGGAGGAGGCTGTGTGTTAAGCCCTGGAGACGTGAGGAGCTACCTAGAGAAGCGGCCTGTGTTAATACTACTAGACAGTTATTTTTTGAGGAGTCGTTGAGTGTTTGAGTAGCATTGTGGGGTTGTGAAGATTGGAGTGTTGTTCTTGCTCTCTGTTCTTCCTGCTCTAGGCTTGCTCTGATACCATATCAGAGAACACAGAACCCAAACATAGAACTGAATACAAAACATGATTGAAAATTTAATTTCCAAAGAGAGTATTTATACACAATGAATAATCTTCTCGAGTCAGTGGCAGTAGCTTCTTCGGGAAGCTACTTGAACTCTCGAAACTTCCTCATTAATTCTCTGGAAGAAACTAGACTCAACGTATTTAATGCAGGTGGTTGGAATTAATGTTTTACAACGCTCCCCCTTAATTCCAACCATAATATAAACACACAAAATACACTATCGCACAATACATAAGACACCATAAATATACTCTTAATAGACATGCCTGTTGGTTTAAGTCTCAGCTAGGCTTACAACATAATCAACACACAAATTGATAACACATATTTCATTTTTTCCTTATTGCGAAAGGGTCCATGCTTGTTCATTTGTTGATGCAGTTTCATCTTCACCTTTCTTGCCATGAAATAGTCACAGAGCTTATCCTTTCTTGATTGCAGGTTAACATTCTTTGTATTCAATATTGCTGCATGTTCTTGGGAGTTATGCTTGTCCTTAATGCTTGCAGTTTCTTCTTTTATTTCTTCTTCTTGGCTATCAATATATGCACACTTAAAAGCAATGTTAGATTTATAAAAAAAGATCATAAAATGAACCATTGTCATCCTATTATTTTAAGAGAGATTTGCTTCCTTCATCTTTCTTTGTTGACATAGTTAGTTGATACATGTCTTCAACCACTTTAATCAACTTTGTTGTTGCAAACATGTTGCCCTGCATTTGATTTGTGTATGGAGGTAGGCATCACTTCTCACCAAACAACAAATCATAAATAAGATGTTTTTCTTGCATGAGATTGAACCACTCTTCACGAGACACATAATTATCAGCAAATTTCACTTCATACGTCTCCGCCTCATAGGGAGTTTCCTAACTATCACATGCTACTCTATTCTCAACTATAGACATACTTTCAGTCTTGATCCCAATTATGACGCTTTTAACACAATCACCATTTTTAACAACACTACTTTCATCATCTTCAACTTTCTCACTCCCCTCCATATTTTACTTCATTTCAAGAACATCCCAAAATATTTTTGCATTATGTATTTCACAAATTCATGCAAAATACTAGACAAAATGTTTTCATCTAGAGCTGATATAATGAGCACTACAAGAAAAAAGGTCATTGGTGAGGGTCATGCTTCTGACGGACCTTTAAGGTTTCTCACCAATGTAGCATATGGTGAAGGTCTTTAAAAAAGCATTGTTGAAAGTGTATATAGTGATGGTCCTTTGAGGTTTTTCACCAAAGCTATTTTCAATGACACTTTTGGTGAGGGTCGTTAAAGACCCGTCACTAATTCCCTCTTTGGTGACACTTTTGGTGAGGATCGTTAAAGGCCCATCCCTAATTATCTCTTTGGTAACACTTCTAGTGATGATCTTTTATTGACTGTCACCAATGATATTTTTGGTTACTTTTGGTGACAGTCAATAAATATTTTTCATCATTGATCATTCCATTGAGTTTTTGATGATGCTTCATGCATATGACAGACCTTTAAGATTTGTCACCAATGTCACATATGGTGACGGTCTTTAAAAAATTGTTGTTGTAAGTGTATATAGTGATGGTCCTTTAAGGTTTGTCACCAAAGCCATTTTCAATGACACTTTTGGTGAGGGTCGTTAAAGGACCATCACTAATTCTCTCTTTGGTGACACTTTTGGTGAGGGTCATTAAAGGCCCATCATTAATTCTCTCTTTGGTGACACTTCTAGTGATGATATTTTATTGACCCCCAGCAATGCTCTTTTTGGTTACTTTTGGTGACAGTCAAAAAATGTTCATCATCATTGATCATTCTAATCAGTTTTTGATGAGGCTATGTACCTGTTACTATATTTTTTGTCAAAAGATAATGATTTAAGACCAATGTTGTGGAGTCTTTTTCATTATGTGTCCAAGGTCATAGTGGTTATAATAGTCAGTCAATTTTCTAAGAAGTAATTAGTGTGTATAATTTCCCTCAAGTCATAAGAATATAGTTTTCCTATGAGTCAACACATGATTCATCTCTATGAGGTTTATTATCTAGCAAATTTCTTTTAAATAAAGTTCCACTAGTGTGTGTAGGAACTATATTATTTAATACATAATCAAGCTCTGTCAATTTTATTAATGAGAGAGACCTAGAACTCCTCAACACTCATGGCACACCTTAACATGCTTTGGAATAGTACACTAACATTCCTCAGCACCTCGCATGTCTTGGAACATCCTTGTACCTGGAACATCTTTGTACCTTGAACATCTTGCCTTGAGTAGGACGCCCAAGCACATGTTGGCATGCCCTAGCATAGCATAGCAATCCCCTATCATGTATTGGCATTCCTTATAGTCCCTAGCATTCCCTGGAACACCTTGGCATAATATTGCACTGAAAAAGATTAGCACTTGGCACACATTGGCACTTGGCATGTATTGGAACATATTATTAGTGTGCCTAGCATGCCCCTTTTGAAAAAGATAAAGTCTCGACTTATTAACCCTATTATGTGTTCATTTCCTTTCATTTTAGCTTGGTTATTCCTTTTTTTCCCTTGAAACTCCTTGATGCATATTGGCATACTCTGGCACCCTACACATCCTAGCATGTCTTAGCACATGGCATGCCTTGGCACTATTTGTCACATCACAGAACTACCTAGCACACTCTAGCACTTCTCGACATTCCCTGATATTCCATGGCATGCCTTACCTGTGCTTAGCATACCTTGTCACTCCCTCCTTGGCATGATAACTAGCACTCATTGACACTCCCCGACACACCCTCATATTCATTCACTTCCATGCATTTTGACCTAGTGCTCCCTTGTGTTTTCTTAGTACTCCCTAACTCTCCTCAGCATGCATTGGAACTCTCTAGCACACCTTGGCACTCTTCAATATGCTTTGCCACTGCATAGCATGCATCACACTCCCTGATGCACATTGGCACTTGGCACGTGTTGGCACTTGGCACGTGTTGTACTTGGCAAGTCTTAGCATGTTTGGCATGCGTTGAGATGACTTGGTATGCTTTGGCATGGTTTAATATTAAAGTTGTTTGAGATCAATTATTGGAAACTAGATGAGAAGAAATGGAGGAATATTTGGCACTTAGAATGCATTGACACTTGGCACTTGACACCTAGTGTTGGTGCCATACCCATTTTACACACCCTGGCACCTAGCACATCTTGGACACATGCTGCCCTGACACTCTAGCATGACTTAGCATTTCCTATCATACCATGTCACTCCCTCCTTAAGACACCTGGAACTCACTGACACTCCCTGTCACACACTCTTATTCATTCATTTCCATGCATTTTTACCTAGTGATCCCTTGTGTTTCCCTCGTACTCCCTAACACTCCTTAGCATGCATTGGCACACCTTGGCAATTCACAAATCTTGGTATGATTACCTAGCATTCTAGCATGCCTTGGAACTACCTATCATACCTTGTCACTCCCTCCTTAGCACACTTGGAACTCACTGACACTTCATTTCCATGCATTTGAAACTGGTGCTCCCTTGTGTTTCCCTGGCACTTCGTCCTCACACTCCCTAGCATGCGTTCACGCCACACCCTGGCACCTGACACATCTTGGCATGCCTATAATACCTTGGAACCATCTAGCATGTGCTAGTACTTCTTGACATTCCCCAACACACCTTCGTACTCCCTAACTTTCATTCCCTCGTAGATAGCCTTACTTTTTTTGCGACTTGGGAACCCAACCAAGTCATTGGAAAAACAAATGTTGTGCCCAACCCAAAGTCTCCCTTTGTCTGAAACTACTTTGTCCAACCCCTTATTATAACCATAGGATTTCCTCCTACAAGTATTATTCTGACCTTCTCCTAACACACTTTATCCTTGAGACACTTGGAATCAATTGACACTCCTTGGCACATGCTCTTATTTGTCCATTTCCATGCATTTTGACCTAGTTCTCCCTTCTAATGTTTTGGCACTCCCTAACACTCCTCAACATGCATTGAAACTATCTGGCATGTGTTAGAATTCCTTTTCATTCCTTGGCACGCCCTGACACTCCTTAACTATCATGCCCTCACAACTACCCTTACTTTTTTTGGGACTTGGGAACCCAACCAAGTCTTGCCTCAACTACAACAACCTGACCAAGTTATGGTTACTACAACTAGATTGTGCCTTGTTCACCTAAGAACTAAATATAACTCATCTTAGGCTACTCATGTCCAATTTCAACTTATCCCACTTAACAAGTTACAAGTTACCAATTCAAGTCTCACATCTAACCATGGCCATAAAACAACTAAGAAACATAGTTTACATCTTGACATGCCATAATACCTGCCATGTCTAACAATCCCTTGGCAACATAGTTTATGTCTTCTTGACTTGGGAGTTCTTATTTTGTAAATTTGACCCTTGACTATGCCATGAAAACCCTCCAAAACATTCTTAAATGATGGGAACTCCTCTTCACGTGTGAAGCCAGTGAAATATTTTATTTGTGCCTTAGGGAATGTAAAAGATACCCTTAATAGAAAACATGCATACAAATTTCTGGCCAAGTGCCCTAAATGTGAGATGTTTCCACTTGTGCAATTGTGCTTCCAAATATGTGAACTCAACAACAAAACATGCCTTAAAATACATAATGTATTTCAACATGTAAAATAAAAAGTAACCCTTACCCTAGTTTTCCTTCGTTGGCAATTTTGGCCTTTTGTCACAAGGTATCTTCTCTTCTTTGGAAAGAGGACATAAACAATATTTTAGATGTTTCTAAATGGAGTACTCTTCACCTATGTCCTTCTCCTTTATGCCACATGATACAAATTCCAATTTTCATATTCTTGACTATGGCGTTCTTCTTTTATACATGTGACCCTTGACTATGCCATGAATTTCTCCAAAATATTCTTAAAGGATGGGAGCACCTCTTCATGCATGAAGCTAGTGGAATGTGACAAGTCATCCAAAATTCCTCCAAATATGTGGTTTGTGCCTTAGGAAATTTTGAAGGAACCCTCAACGGAAAAATGCATAAAGATTTGTGGCCAAGTGCCCTAAATGTGAGATGTTTCCACTTGTGTAATTGTGCCTCCTTTTCATGCTCAAATTGGCACCCTAATTGTGCAATACTCACAAGGTGTCACTTTGGGTCAACTCAGGGTTGTTGGCATTGTCACCTTATCAACGAATCCTCTCACTTTGGATTACTTATTGAATCTTGGGGGTATCCCAAAGCACAAATTTATGGGGTCTTTTATGTGACTAGATCACTAGCACTGAAAACCATCTTTACATTGGATGGCTCAACATATTGATGATCCCTATCCTATTGACCACAAATTTTGTATTCATTATTTCTTTAATTGCAACACCTCTAGTAGATATTGATGGTGTTCATGAGCCTATTTCTGGTTCTCTTCTTTATGGAAACAATATTATCTCCAATGCCATTATTCGATGAATGGATACACAATAGGGACCCTATGAGCCAATCGTTCATGTTGTCGATGTAGTGCCCACACGACACAAACATTCAATGGTCTATCATAGCCAAACACTCTATGATGGGTTTCAAAGATACCCAACCTATCACAACAAGCTACATTCTATTACCAAAGCCTGCAAGAACTGGAAGAATTATATTCTACCAAAGGAAATGACCATCCACACCAATTGTAGGCCTTTGCCTACTCTAGATAATTCTTGGGAGTTAGTGCCCCTGGATTTTATGTCATGTTTTCCCTCAACCGAGCATGGTAACAAATGTGTTTTTTTTGTTATTGATTGCTTCCTTAGGATGGGATTTTTGGCACCTTGTAAGAAGATTTTCACAACAAAATCCACTCATAAGTTCTTCTATGAGCATATTTTGGTTCACTTTGGGTTTCCAAATACCATATTTCTTGATAGGTATAATAGGTTCCTTAGTATTTTTGGTTTAACCTTTGGTCCATGATGGACATCAAGCTTGACCAAATCCACTACCTTCCATCCCTAGATTGATAAATAGAAAGTAGTAGTCAATAGGATCATATCACAATTGGACTTACCCACTCTGCCTCGTCCACCGGAAATATAAGCCCTACTGCTAGCATCTTGTCTATTTTTTTTTTCACTTTCTCCTTAACCCTCGGGTTTAGTGGGTATGGTCGATGCTTTACTAGCTTTGCATCTAGTTTTAGCATGATTTTCATCTCCCCTATAACTCCCTTGATCCCCTTCAGTTTCGCAACCGATGAAGGGAACAAGTCTTCATATTCTCTGAGGAGGTTGAAAATTTCCTTTGTAGTCTACTTATCCTAAAAATCTCCAATTGAGGCTAACTTGGGTTTGTCATTGGTTCCAATGTTATGTTTCCACAAATTCAATGGGAGTAAATGTGGATCATTGTTCACAGGTCCATCCTTGATATCCCTTTCCCCTTTGGTTTCGTGGAATGACAGATGTTATAATTCCTTCAGATCATCTTTATCTGGGTCTTTGTCCACCTTCCCACAGGCTATTGCTTCATGATATCTGGACTCATAGATATGTTGTAAAGTATTATGATCTATGCACCCCTCCATTAGCTGACTCGAGGTGAGAAGAATCCGCTTGACAACCTACAACACCTCAGTCAACCTCTTTTTTCTGTCTAAAAATCAAAAGCTACTGACAAATTAATCAACCAAACTGTCCCAATCTCCAGTATATTTCCTTATTTTTTCTTTCACATACTAATATTTTGGAAACTTTCTCAGGGTGTGTATAAAACCATGCACCCATAACTCCTTTAGAACTCCTTCCCAATTCCATCTCTCCTTACAATTTTGCAAATGTTGTCAAGGATTAGAGTCCTCCCTGTATTTGATGAAATCTTGAGCGTATTCCCCCACTTGTCTAAATCTTACTTCCATGGCTATTTTGATCTTCCCCCATTCTTGGAGGTATTTGCGGTGAACTTCCAACCATATTGGTGATGTCACTTGTAATGCGACGTTTATTAGAGGTACTTTACGTTCTTCAATAACCATTGCATTAATCTTGTTGATAAATGAATTTACTAAATCTATACCATTAAAGATAGGGAAATTGTGTACCTCAGTGCATTTTCAATTGATTTGACATATTGTGGTGCAATGTCTAGTGTTGATTTCATATCCACCCGGCTGCCAATTATCCCTATTTCCATTGGGGAGGGTGGGTTCCTATCACCTTCCGGACCCACTTTGATTGCGGTCGTCTTTTCCCTTCCCACTGAACTTCCTTCCATACTTTCTCCCTCTTCTGGATCTCTTAACACCACTCCTTCTTGGTGCAATTCCTTTTGTCACCTTTTAATCGCCTGCATGGCCCTTAGCCATTTCTACACTATTCGTGCTCTCCTTTGCGCTCTTAGATCCCCAACCTTTCAAAAGTCATCTGCATCCATCCTCGTGACATTCTCATAGTTCCCCACTCAGTAGAATCCTTCCCTTTAGGTCCTTCCCCTAGTACTAGGTGTTTACACTGTCATGCTTGGGTTCTGGAACACCAAAAAGCCCTCTTCCACCATTAAAACCTTAATCCATAGGGTAACCTCTTTCTATAGCTTCCCTTGCAACCCTGATCAGAACACGACTTCATCTTTCAAAAAATACTGATGAATTTCTGCTGCAAATTCAATAATATACCCTTCCACCATGGTCTGTACCCAGAAATCTACCACTCTCATCAGATTTGTATCAAGGTGATGTAGCGTAGGGAGATCCTCTTGAGTCTAGGAGTGATGAGATGGGTTTTGTCAATTACACTTTCCTTTCACTTGCAATGTCTGCAACCAGTTGTAAAGTTCTTCTAGGAACTTGCACCAGAATATCTCGTACTGATCACTAGTTGGCTTCGAATACATGATTTCTTCTCCAATAGTTCGTCGATGGAGTTGATCTTGCTGAGAAACAAACTGGCCCACTTGATCATTCCACCAGTTTGGTAGTTCTTTCTTAAAGATCCTCTATACAATATTCCAAACCCCCTTTTCAAATTTTAGGTCCTGGCAACAGAACCATTTGTTGGAACATAAATAGCAACAAGTTCGAGACCCCGAGTTTGGGCATAAGGGCCAACAAGGCTCTGCTGTATTCTAGCACAATGCCATCATTTTCACCTTACCCAGAATGGGTAAGGAGTCTCACCTGAAGCATGTCGCGACCTTAGTTAGATGGGGGTTGAGATCTAGTATCAAGGAGAATCATATTAGAGAATCTAGAACAGAGAACACTAAATCATTCTACAAGGAAGTCTGATCGCAACATGCCATATATACTATAATAGAGAGACTACTTAAAATATGAGCATACATAAAATCTTAAAGAACCATAATAACATGCAATTAACACACAATGGTCCCAATAGCAGTCTTCATCATTTAACTGAGTGGTGAATACCTTACATCAAGCTCAGGGCCTCTTTCTCAACATAACAATACACAGGTTTATGGATTGATAGATACATTAAAGCAGTCTCATAGCTTCGCAACAACAATGGTAACAACATCAATAGCAAAAACAACCATTTGTGGTTCTCCTTTCTTCCTTTTGACTCATCTCTACGTGACAACCTGAATTGTGAGTTCCTTCTCATGATATTCGCCTTCTCCCTTGCTGAGATGTCCTTGCTCTTTTCCTTCCTGGTTGTATCTGATCCTTCCCGCCATCCCTCTGCAACTGCTACTCTTCTGCGATTTCCTTCCTTTTTCCAGGCTATTATTCCCGCAACTCTCCAATTTGTTTCCAGTAATGTCAACATTTCAATTCATGTAAGAAATATCATTAACATTTAAAAAAATAAATAAAATAGATACAAGAATAGTTCATGCATTGTGGATGGCTCCATATTTAGATGATAATATTTTTGTCCTCTAACCTTAATTATGATGTAACCAAAATCATGGAAGGTGTGTGCACTAACAAAATAAGATAATGAGGCCATTATCTATTCACCCTAATCTTCATGGTAATGTTGAGGGCATATAGGCTAGTTTGATAGGTTATTTATTTTAGAAAGGGAATGTCCAAAGTATGATTTGGAAAGAATAATGAGGCTTAGTAACTCCATATGCATGTATATAGCTTCCATTCTTAGTTAGATATCTATTACCAATCAACTCCAAGGAAACCATAATTGTGGAGGAGAACCAGAGGCACTCGTCAAAGATAATTATAGATTGCGGCAATAAAGTCATTACAAATCCTGGGATAGTAGTGAATATGCTTCAAATTCTAAATATTTTGGCAAAAATACATTGATTTCAAGATACATTCTACATCCAACCCAAAGGACATGTTAGGGAATGGGTTGAAACAACATACTTAACAATCCAATAGGTAGGAGAACATAAATAATTTGAAACATTACCCAAATAAATGATTATTGAACTTACCTATTGCATGGACCAAGTTGTTGGAGATGATCTCCACCTCATTGAAGATGGTTTTGTCTTCATAGATCCCTAGAGCACAAGGATACAATTCTTGTAGAAATGGGTTATGTATTCCTCGCCATATGATATGCTTATTAGGACCATGGAATCTTAAACTACCAACTTGAAACTCTAAGTGGAGTACCACCCCTAGTTAAATTGTTTGAATCATTTTGATGTTATCCCATCACTTCATTAATGTTTTAGTGGTCACTGGGTTCTCAATAAGCTTAGGCTTCCATTGGTAGCTCACAGTGTCAACCCATTCAGATATCTCAAATCTACTTACTAAGTGTGACCTAATTTTGTTATCAACAATAACATTCCTCCATGAATGTCAATAAAGAGGGATAATATTGGCATTGATTTTTCCAGGTATTTGTTTATAATACTTTGAAAGGCATTGTTCATGACAAAGTTAGTGAAAGATAAACATTGTAAACTTTTACAATATTGAACAATTTCTCCAAACCTTCAAGTAGAGGTTTCTTATCACATGATCTAATTTGTTGGGATCAATAATATACATTATAAACAAGTGAGAAGAGAGAAATTTAGTTTCTTGTAACAATAACCAAAGTTTTATTTGTCATTTGATAAAATAAGTTAGTACATAGGTGAGGCTAGGCCAACCCCTTAAAAATAATGATAAGGCCTTACTCTTTTGCAGTTCCTTGACCACAAGGGTCTAATTGAAAAACAAATAGTTCCTTTAAATATGTGTAGGTTGAGGCAATCACTTCAAGCACTCAAACTTCAAGATAATCCAATATTTGTAATTTTTTACAATAATAAATCCATTATGCACACTCCTCATCATAGAGTTGGGCAGAGAGGGAGAATTCTTGATTGATTCCAACCTTGTAAATGAACAACCTTGGCTACTCATTATTTAACTCTCCACCACTAGTTGAAGAGGTATATGTGCCCTGAATCAAGGATGATATATTAACACGAGTTATTGACACTTGAACATAGTTTCCATGGATCTCATGGAAAAAATATGGAGAGACTCTTTGAATCTTAGGAAACATTTTCTCATAATATACTTAATATATAGGTAGTAGGGCTTCAATTTTTTCCATCTATTGGGAAATCTCACCCAAAAGGTCAACCATTGAAGAATCAATCCTATTCTAAATCGCACCTACCTTCTCATTTTTAAGATCTTTGTGAGCTTTCACCTATGACCCTTAAAGTTAGTTCCCTTTAGCACCTTGAATGGTGGAATAGAAGGCGTTGCAATAGGAGGAAAACTCCATTCCCCTTTACCTTTGTCAAGACCTTTAGAGACACCTGTAATCTATACCCCTCCTCTGACTCAACATGATTTTTTTTTTCCACTTCTTTTACAAACCCTCCCTTCAAGGGCATCCTCGTAGGAAGAGCTTGTGGTTGAAATATTATGAAAAAAATGGGGCACACTATCTCTTTACAAGGTTTCAAGGGATGGGTATTGGAAAATAACTATCTTATCCTCTATAACCCTTAAGACCTTCTCAACACATAAGTGAAACAACAAATTGATAACTGGATCAAAAGATAGATCTCAACGTTCAAGGCCAAACTCAAATAGAAAGAATCACACCATGGATTAAGCATTGGAATTAGGTTTTGGTAGAATCAAGGACTTCCTTTCAAGACAATGACCTTGTTTTTAGCATTCTCAAATGGAAGGTTTAAAACCCACATTAAAAAGGGGATATTTTAACCTTAGCCTTTGCAACCTTTTCCCAAGATGAATCTATTTAATGGACTATCTTGAATATGTTAGGTCTTGGATTTATAGAGTACTCAATCATTGATTTTGAGGCCAACTCCCTAGATCCAACTAAAATTTAGTCCTATTGAATAGGAAACTTGAAAAATCCTTCTAATAGGAAACATTTTTCCTTCCTTTTGATTTATTTACAACAAACTTTAGTGCCTCTCCTTTCTTATCTTCCTCTTCCATTCCCCAACAAAAAATCATTAATCTTATATCATAAACACTCTATATAGGTAAGAATTGGAATCATTTTCCTCAACTCATGGGGTACCTTTACACCTCAACCCATGCAAGTGGACCTAATTCCATGGTACAATCCATCACACTCTAATATGGTTCTAATTGTCTCTTCAAAACTAGGGCATAACACACCTTACAATGTGAAATGGTTAATCCATCTGAAACTTGTGCGCTTTTTGCCTTCATGGAACATATTCTAGCTAGTGTTAATCAAACACAATGCACTAACACCACTAACACACACCAAAAGTCCAAGATAACCGTAAGATGTGGCCCACACCCAAGAACTTAGAGTACGCCCCCATAAAATGCACCTTCAACTTTGGATGTCCAAAAAAAGTACTATTCTAATCCAATATGGTCTATTTGTTAGATTTGTGTAATTCAATCTTTATCAAATCCTTGCACCTCCTTAACACCCCATGAGAAATATACTCCAATGGTCACCTTCCAAGTTCAAATACCTCCTTCTACAACATGAAAAAACCACATATATATGTTGCAACAACCTTGCCAACCTCTTTAGTGGGTTGCACATATATTTCACATTTCTTCTTCATCTTGCAAATTGGTAGCGCAAGGAGAGGCTATCAACTTCGATCAAAGAATGTTCACTTAGTATCACTACCAAGTTTCCTTTTTGCAACTTCATGTCAAATGTCTTAAGTTAGCTTCACAAATTCTCATGGTACATAACTTGCTTTTCTACACCTCTAAGTGAGACCACAACCCCCCAACCCCTCTAACTATTCCATCTCTTCAACCCTTGTTAGAGTCTTCTTGGACATGCACCCATGCCTTGAGTACAACATAACACTAGCATCCCAAATGTGCATGCTTGTTCCATCTTTTAATGCCTTGCGGAAACCACATCATCACACTATTTAAAATGAAATGTTTACATCTTAAGGAAAAACACCTACTTTGGTTATGAAAACCTAAACTATGTGAGTGACTCGGAGAGGACTCCATTTTATCAAGATAAAAACATAGGGTCTTACAAACCCATTCACACAATAATTTGAATATATTTAACTTAGGGTACATACCCTACTCCTTCCAAATTTGTCATATGACTTTTAAGAAACTAACACTCGTTTTTAATTATTAAATCGGCTTACTATATACTCTCTTTTGTTTGCACCCACTTAATATGCAACAACACTTAATATTTTCAATACAACCAAGTTAAGAGGACATGTTTCCTTCTAAGAGGTCTCCAATTCAAATTCCAAAAATAGAGTATGTCCACCTCCATAAACTTGCATAAAAACAATAATCTAAAATTAAATTATTATCATTATTATGATAAATATGCCAAATATGCTAAAAAGTGTTTTCAAACACAACAAGAAAACTTTCCAAGGGCATTAGTTTGAAATACAACTAAAAACATATTATCCAAGAGAAAATAAAATAATGTATAATGTATTTAAGTGAAAATAATATAATGTATTTATAAAATAAAATAATATATTTATAAAATAAAATAATGTAATTATTGTTTTTTCAGGAGGGAAAATTTTAGCATATTTGAAAATCCCTCCTAGCCCCAATCTTTGTTTAAGTTCTAGAACAGAAAGTAGTATATGTTCACTTTTCACAAGGCGGGAGTGAAAACGAGATTTAAGAGAGTTGCAAATTAGAGTTATCGAACCCCATCTTCACTCCATTGACTATGCCAAGGTATGTTTCATTTTCAATTTCATTTCATTTTCAGTGTTCCACACAGAGAGGAGATTCACTGCATTTTCAGTTTTCCCCACATAAAGGGGAGAAGTACACACACCTTAGGTCTCTAGTTCAAAATCCACGGTTTTTTTGCTTCACACTTGTATGTTTAGGATTTAATCCCTATACTGCATTTTGTTACTATTTGCAGGGAGGTGTTGGAATATTAATTCCAACTGCCGTGCAGTAGCAGCGAGCCGCAATAGAGGACTTACGAAGGAGTCGACTTATTCACGCCACCGCCATAAGTGTCTTTTCACCGTTTGCCTGTTTGTGTTCCCAAAGCAGGAAGAAGATCAAATCTGGGCTCTGCGTCATAACTGCTCACCAAAAGAGGAAGCATGGCTGAGAAGGAAAGTACCAGCCTCGAGCCAGCCGCAGCATTTATTAGTCTTGGGTTTCCACATAACCGACTCAAGCAGCACAACAGAATGTCAAAAGATCAGATCTGTTCATTATGAGCGGCAGATTGCAACAGAGTCTCTGTCAGCAAGTTGAGGCGGTTGATGGATAAGTTATGACCACCTCCTGCACTATATATGTGTAGAGCCACAACAGTGTTATTAACTTCGAATGTAGCGCAGCAGCGCTCAAATGTAATTTCTGTGTTTTTTAAGAAAGAATGTGCAGCAACATGAGCTCACATGAATGAAGCCCTTTTTGCACAGCAGTGCAGGGATTGAAAAGTAAGTTAGTAGCTGTAGCAGCAGAGTGATACACAGCAGAGAAGAAGCAGCAGCAGCAGCTGAAGAATCACACAGAGCAGAGGAAAGCACGCAACAGCGTGAAGAGGAAGAAGAATAATTTCAGAACAGTGAAATGCACAGCAGTGCAGAAATTTGAATGTAATTTGTTTCTATGTTCATCTGTGTGGAACAGAATCATTCCTTAGTGAATTTCTGAAGTAGATGTTCAGCAATAGAAGTTTTGAAATTCCCTCTGTATGAGGAAGACAAATCTGTAACAGTTAGTTTATTTTGATAAATACAAGTTAAATTTTTCCTGTTGTTATTACACCGTCACCGTTGCTGAAACACCTCGTAACTCAAAAATTACTTGACGTCAAAAGTTTACGTTGCTGAAACACGACGATCAGCGTTGCTGAAACAGGTGTTTCAGCAACTGAAAAAAAAACTGTGTTGCTGAAACACCGTTTCCAGCAAGCGAATTTTTCTGTTTTTCTGTGTAAAAACAGAGTGCGTTTTTTGTCTGTTTGTTATGGGATTTATCAGAAAATTCCAACATGGTATCAGAGCTAGTCCAGGCTCTTTGAAGTGTCAAAGAAGCTGAAGGAAGATTTCTTGCAGCAGCAACTTCTCCAGCAGTGTGAAGACTCAGCCAAGAAAGAATCCAGGTATTTCTCAGATTAATTTTTCTGTGTTACTGTTGAAGAAACAGTCAGTGATTTTAAAAACACAGTCAGAGATTTTAAAGCCTAGATAAGAATGGCAAGGTCAAAGAAGAAAGCCTCCAGGGCTGTTAAAAATGTGTCTCCCCCCTCTACTAAACTAGAAGGCAACCCATTAGAATACATTCTATTTGAAGTTCCAAAGTTTGATGGAAACTTTGATGTATGGGAAATAAAGATGAGGGCTTTCCTAATGTTTGAAGGGATTGAAGTCTGGGAGTCAGTGATTGATGACAGCAATATGGATAAAGAATCCATGGAGTATGATGCACAAGCAGCAAAGACTATCTTGGATGGTCTCCCTGATTCAGTGAAGAAGAATCTTGGAAAATATTCATCAGCAAAGGATATATGGGACAGACTGCATGACCTTCATGCAAAGGGAGCACTGACCATGACAATGAGTCAAGAAGAACCCATCATAGAAGCTGAGAATGAAAAGCTTGACCTCATCAAGCTTCAAGTAAAAGAAAGGGATGAAGAGTTAGCCAAGCTCAAGAAGGAGCTTGACCAATGCAAGAGGAAACATCATGGAGAAGTCATATCTATGACAAATCAGCTGAATGAAGCAAAGAAGCAGGCAGATGCCTTGACAAGTCAACTTGAACAAAGGCAAAAAAGAGTGAACAAGCTTGTGGAAGAGATTGGACAGTACAAGGTAGAGGTCTCCTCCCTTAAGTCCGAACTACAAGAAGCAAGGAAGCAGGCAAAAGGAGCTGAAAAGAAAATGGAGAGCAGTCAAGCAGAAACCTCCAAAATGAAGTCTGATATTATCTCCTTTAAAATAGTAGCAGCTGAAGCTATTCGTAGCAAGGAAGATACTGAGGGACAGCTAGCAAAGAAAAATAATGAATGTGAAAAGTTAGAAGAAGAGATTGTCCTCCTCAGGAAGAAGGTTGAAGGGATGAACAAGATCATGAAGAGCTCTCAAGCCTTGGATGATATGCTCAGCTATCACAGATCTCCATATGATAAATCAGGACTTGGGTATGTAGGTGAACCCTCAAACAAGTATGAGGATGCCTTAAGCAAAGGAGATGTGAAGAAGCCAGAAAGAGAAGGTGATGCTCCCAGTTCCAGCAAAGGCAAGGAGAAAAATGAAGGCAGCAATAGAAGAAATCCTGCTCCAAGCATAAAACCAGCTCCAAGAAGAAATGTAGCTGATGTCAAAGAGGCAAAAGGCAATGGTTATCATCAAAGGATCTCAAGGCAGCAAGGCTTCAGAAGTACATCAAGGAAACCTCCATCTCCCAGGTACCAAAGTTCATTTTTTGGTTATTGTTATGCTTGTTCAAACTTTGGTCATATGGCAAAAGACTGTAGAGCATTTCATGGAGATAGATGTTGTGGTCCCCGACAATCTCCAAGAAATAATTTCACAAGAAGAAATCATGAATTCTTATTCATGAATAAAGTTGAATGCTTCAAGTGTCATAACATTGGGCATATGGCACGCGACTGTAACTTGACATGGGCTCCTATGCAAGCTAGACCCATGCAAAAGAAGAAAGTTACACAAGTATGGAGAAGAAAAGAAATACAGTGTGAAAGCCCCTTAAGCAAAGCAACTGATCTAAGTTTGTTTTGAGAAAACTTGTCAAAAGAAGACAAGCATACATTAAAGGGGAGCTTGTAATTTTTTATTTGCTGAACTGTATTAACAGTCATTTGTTGATGATGGATGTATTGCAGCACAGCGGTTGCAAATGAAATCTTTGTTAATCCCTCTGAAAGGTAATATGCAGTAGTGATGAAATCAGCAATGTTTTTGCTTTGTTTTTATGCAATATGCACAGAAATGCATAAAGAAGAAAAGGAGGCAGCGCTCAAATGTGAAGTGCAGCAACGCAATAAGAAGTATGCAAGGCAAGGAAACCCTCACAGCAGTGGGAAGACAGAATACAAAACAGCAGTTTGGAAATTTTTTTATGGAGCACATGCAAAGAAATGCATAAAGAAAAACAGGGACAACAAATTTTTAATGCACATTGGATGTATAAGAATGTGTGTGGCAGCAGAAAGCCAAAGGAATTGCACAGTAGTGCATTGTGTAAAAAAAAAGTGAAGATTAAGATTGTGTGAAGCAAGGGTGCATGAGAAAAGGCAGCAACCTGTGTTATTTTTTTTTGTGGAGAATGAAGTGCCAAGAGTATGGGCACACAGCAGTATGATGAAACAAAAGGCAGCGACAATGCAAATGTGAAAAATGCAGCAGCAAGAAGTTTTGAACAGCAGCAATTGCAAAAGAAATTTTCCTTACAGCAGTAAAGGTAAATGTAATGAATTTGTTGTTCATTGAATTGATATGCAATATATGCAACAGCAGTGAGTGCAAGAAATTTTTACACACAGCAGTGTAAATTTGTAAGTGGGGACAGTGTAATTGTTCCAGAAAAGACAGAGTATTTGTCTTTGAAAAGTGCAGAGGCAGTGCAAGTATAGACACAGCAGTGTGGGATAGACACAGTAAAGAAGATGGCACAACAGTGCAGCAGAGAATATGCAGCAGCATAAAAGAACAATGTAATGAGTTTGCACACACAGCAGTGCAATGATTGTTTGTTTTTGAAACTGCATGTAAAGCAGTGTCTGTTTGTAATCCCTCTGTTAATGAGGAAGGTGCTTTTCAGCACAGTCATTTGGTGAAGCCCTCTATGAAAGAGGAAGATGCTTTTCAGCATAGTGTGGTAAATCCCTCTATCAAGAGGATGATGCTTTTCAGCATAGTCACAGGTGAATCCCTCTGTCAAGAGGAAGGTGTTCTTCAGCACATTGTTATGGTGAATCCCTCTGTCATGAGGAAGGTGCTCTTAAGCACAGTTTCAGGTTAATCCCTCTATTAAGAGGAAGACAACTTTGTTGTTTGTGGAACTGCATCAGAAGCAGTTGGTGAATTCCTCTATGAGAGGAAATGTTTGGGTACGACAGAATGCCCAGCAGTTGAAATTAAGGGGGTGTGTTGGAATATTAATTCCAACTGCCGTGCAGTAACAGCGAGCCGCAATAGAGGACTTACGAAGGAGTCGACTTATTCACGCCACCGCCATAAGTGTCTTTTCATCGTTTGCCTGTTTGTGTTCCCAAAGCAGGAAGAAGATCAAATCTGGGCTCTGCGTCATAACTGCTCACCAAAAGAGGAAGCATGGCTGAGAAGGAAAGTACCAGCCTCGAGCCAGCCGCAGCATTTATTAGTCTTGGGTTTCCACATAACCGACTCAAGCAGCACAACAGAATGTCAAAAGATCAGATCTGTTCATTATGAGCGGCAGATTGCAACAGAGTCTCTGTCAGCAAGTTGAGGCGGTTGATGGATAAGTTATGACCGCCTCCTGCACTATATATGTGTAGAGCCACAACAATGTTATTAACTTCGAATGTAGCGCAGCAGCGCTCAAATGTAATTTCTGTGTTTTTTAAGAAAGAATGTGCAGCAACATGAGCTCACATGAATGAAGCCCTTTTTGCACAGCAGTGCAGGGATTGAAAAGTAAGTTAGTAGCTGTAGCAGCAGAGTGATACACAGCAGAGAAGAAGCAGCAGCAGCAGCTGAAGAATCACACAGAGCAGAGGAAAGCACGCAGCAGCGTGAAGAGGAAGAAGAATAATTTCAGAACAGTGAAATGCACAACAGTGCAGAAATTTGAATGTAATTTGTTTCTATGTTCATCTGTGTGGAACAGAATCATTTCTTAGTGAATTTCTGAAGTAGATGTTCAGCAATAGAAGTTTTGAAATTCCCTCTGTATGAGGAAGACAAATCTGTAACAGTTAGTTTATTTTGATAAATACAAGTTAAATTTTTCATGTTGCTATTACACCGTCACCGTTGCTGAAACACCTCGTAACTCAAAAATTACTTGACGTCAAAAGTTTACGTTGCTGAAACACGACGATCAGCGTTGCTGAAACACCTGTTTCAGCAACTGAAAAAAAAACTGTGTTGCTGAAACACCGTTTCCAGCAAGCGAATTTTTCTGTTTTTCTGTGTAAAAACAGAGTGCGTTTTTTGTCTGTTTGTTATGGGATTTATCAGAAAATTCCAACAGGAGGGCGTTGGCATTTGATGAATTTGAGAAACAATTTATCACAATAAAAGAGCAAGAGCAGAAAACCTGAACAATTTCAGTCTAGAGCTTCGACCGTGATGTCACCACTAGTATGTTCCTGTTCCATTTATTCATTCGCTATTTTTAGATTGGTGAAAAACCTTAAATTATGAAAATAACTAAAAGTTACTTAAAAATATAGTATGATTTATAAGTCAAAATTAGTTAAAAAAAAATATGTAGATATTCTGCAAGGATTCAAATATCCAAATATTGTGTGATCTGCTGGGTGAAAAGCCTTAAATTATGAAAATAAGTAGAAATTACTTTAAAAACAGTATGACTTAAAAGTCTAAATTACTTAAAAAAAAAAAAAAGTCTGTAGTAGCTCAAAGCATAAACTAGTTCTCTTCCCGCAGCTATACAAATTCAATCCTTCATCAGCCTTCAAAATTTATTTGTTTTCCTTCTTTAGCTCCAGCCTATTTACTAATATGATCCTGTAAAATTTATACTTTCATTATAGCTGGTCCAATGTCTCCCGTGTGACGGGACGATTGTGGCCGCTGTGTGACTGTGGGTAGTCAAAATAAGATTATGGGATGGCTCATAGCATCTATAATCATCAAAAGGGTTGCAGCTATGGATATTAGAGGGCCTGGGTTATTAGGGTTAGATCGGGGCCCACAACAGAGACCAAACACCACCATTAGGAGGAGTTGGAAACACACCCTGGTGCACTGTAAAGCGCAGGGGTTGGACCATCGTTTATATATATGCTCGAGAAGTTTGAAGGGCCTGCATGGGGAATAAGAACTAGGCACCATATATGAAATTTCGGGTCCTCATCGAAGGCCATCATTGAATTTATCACATCCACAAGGAGTAAACCAGATCTACGCTACATATAAGTTAGTCATTCCACTAGCTATTGATACGAGATATCATACCAGATGTGAAATTGATTGGCTAGATCCATTAAGAGCGTGCAACACCTATGTAATCATAATCACACCAGAGCATTATGGTAGCTTCAGATCAGCAATCTGTTATCTCAGCAATTATTCAGGCATGTTTCTGATTATGTTAATGGCAATGATAATTTACAATTCTATTTGTTCTATTATTTGTAATTGTTACCTTGTGATGAATGGTATCCCATGCTTGCAAACAAATTTATAAAATAAACCCCTAAAACAATCAATTCCTATAAAACGATCCATACACTTAGTAGTCAACCTGAGATAAAAACCACACAATCTCAGTCAACAAATCTTAAAAAGGAAAACGAAAAGAGAGAACTAGTGTTGTCATCTTGCACCTCATAGTGACCAGGTACTACAAGACCAGATGAATATAGGTAACCAATTTGTTTCTCACCGCTGAAAGAGCCTCCACCATCTTCTGTGATTGCACACCCCATTTGAAGGACCCATTTGTTGTGTATGTGATTCCCGAATAATGTCATGTTGTTGCCTTCCTAGCTGCCTCACGTGCTGCTGGATCCTAGCACCTATTGAATGATTTCCAAAACACAGGACAAGAACAAGCCCTACCACACTTAACACAGGTCCTGCAGCCATATAAAACCACCCCCTTCCCAATGTTCGAGACACAGTCGCTCTATATATCTCAGCTATATTACTTCTAGTGTTGTGATTAACTTCTCGTCCATTGGCATGTGATTCCTGAGCCACAAGCTCGAGTTCATTTTCATCATCAGCTACTCCCTCTGTGTTGCTTCCTGGCTCAGACTCAGTTGAAATTGAACTAACAGGAATTCGAGGGATTTCTGATACACTTGCTGGATCTCCATTTCCCTCCACAAGAGCATTATCTACTTCTTGAGTGTTGTAAACTTGCCCAGAAGAAAACTGCTGACTGTTGTTGTGCACGATAAAACTCCCATGCAATGACACTTCAGAGGAGAATTCTTGACTGTTGTCCTGTTCATGGAAGTCCACATGCAATAACTGTTCAGAAGATAATTCTTGACTGTTGTCCTGCACATTTAAGTTCACATTATCAGCTGGATGGGCTCTAACACTTGCATTTCCCTTCTGCTCTTCATACTCAGCATCATCTGTGGGAAGTTCATAGCGGCAAATTGGGCATGAATTCCTAGTGCTTAGCCATGGAAAAATACAATGAGGATGATACAAGTGTAAGCATGGGAGCTGCTTAGCAGTGGCCCCAACAGACACAGCATCTTTACAGATAGCGCAAAGAGAACTCCCATGTTTTGGTTCCACGATGATTGATGGTAAATTCTCAACTGCAGATTTTGCTGCAGGAGGAGAACCTCTTCTGCTGTTATCATTTTCAGCAAGATGTTGCAGTAGCTGCTCAAATCCTCTTGCATCAAGATAGTCCCCTGCATGAATAAGCTATTTTTTTCAGGTGGATACTGGTGGTTCTGGAAGTTCAAACCTTACCTCAAGATTATCTCCAGCCAGATTCTCAAATATCTGTTGAAGATAATGGTGTAGATCATGTTCAAATGTGCCACGCCCAGAGATAGGTCAGGTTTAGAAGAATTTGCATGTTTAAGTGGATGTGATGGGAGTGGTGCTCATTTGTCAAACAAATTATGGTGATATTTGTTTGTGGAAGTTAAACGAAAATGGCAGACATGAATGGTGTGAAGTGCGTGTGGATTTGCCAGAACACGATGATACCATTACATCAATGAAATGGTTCTCTAAGGTAGCGGTGAACAGCAATGGATGGATAATGGTGATGGACAGAAAATTAAAAACATTAATATTCCAGCTTAATGCGACTTCAACTCCCAACTCTTTACAAAAATATCGTTCCAAATCAAGGCAAGAACAGTTAGGGCCTTTCTGGAGGCTTTGCAGCCTGGGTAGGGCAAACGTTATAATCATTAAAAATTAAAAACTGAACGTGCCAGTCTTCATCGTATTTTTGAATTTTCTTTCCCTTTTGACTGGTAGTGCCAAGAGGCTTCCAAGTCCGAACACGTTTAGTTACAGACAAAAACTTTATGATTAAAGTGGAAGTCTCCGTAAAATGCAGGCGCTTCCTATAAAATTGTAGCTTTCATACGAAATCTTGAATATGTTCACAAGTCGCCATGCATCTGGTAGCCATTTGCTGGCATGGATATAAAGCCTAACATACCATAGTTGTCGAGTGCCTTTCAACCTCTGCTTGAAATTAATAGATAGCCATGCCTTTAAAGGCCTACTGACATTTTAATGAAGTAAAGATTTATTTTCCTTGAAAAAAAAAGAAAAAAACAGAGAGAAATATTTGAACAACGTTAATGCCCTAGATGGTTGGTATTCGGGAACTTCATGCCCTGCTCCAACGGTTGCAAATGTGAACCCCTTGTAAATTACAAAGAGCACCATATTCCGCGGCATGCACCATATTTCTTGACCGAAATGAAATCGATATTACCTGCAAAATTAATGAAACTGATCTCATAATTACCTCGTCGCCATTAAGCCAGGGATACCATGGAGTATCAATTGGAAGCTTGAGCTCATTGATAGGTAGACTTGTAGCAGTCACGGGTACATTAGCATCTGTGTCCCCACTGCTACATCCAATAGACTACATACCTACTTCCTCAGTTTACGGAGCTACCTCTAAAATCCTTACTGACGCAGTTCTGTGTCCGAATTCATGGAGCTTTAACAAATTTCTATAGAAACAGAGAATTTATGGAGCTTGAATGAGTTTTACAGGAACAAAGTATAATATTATATGGACGTGTTCTTGTAATGATTATTGAATTTATGTTGATTACAGATTCTGCGAATATCATAGAAGAGATATAATAGCATAGAGACGTGTTCTCGTTGATTATTGAATTTATGTTGATTACATATTCTGGGAATATCGTAGAAGAGATATAATATTATGGGGACATGTTTGTGTAATGATTATTGAATTTATGTTGATTCTGAATTCTGGAAATATTTTAGAATTTTACAGTCATTAAAGAGATAGATTGTTCAATGTTAGAATTATTCTTGATTGTCAAATTCTAAAATTATTCTTGATTGTCAAATTCTAGAATTATCCTTGACTATCAAATTCTATAATATTCTTTTAAATCTGCTATCAATATAAAAATGTCCAGTAATGACACCCTGGAAATTTGCAAGGAAAACATTCAAACCTACTTGTAATAATTATTAAATTTACGTTGATGGTAAATTTTAGAAATATCCTGAAATCCCAAAATCTAAAACAGTTCTTCACCTCCCTCTTGACTATTCGATTTTAAAATTATTCTTAACCGTTGGATTCTAAAAGAATATAAATTATTCTTGAGAGTAAGATTCTATAATATTCGTTAAATCTGCCATCGACATAAACCAGTGAATGAAAGAAAAAGTGTTGTGAAGGTGGACACTGGACAAAGATTCGATAAAAAATTAGGTTTAGCATGAGGTCTTGCAAGTACAGCCCGACTTGGCTGGCTGACCTGTTTGATGAGGGAAAATTTGTGTGGAGAGTGAAATTACCGAGGCTTCCTGAACATCAATCTGCCTCTGTGTTAGGTTCAGGCTATATGTCGGTGTTACCGTTCCAAGCTAATAATATGTGGCGGCCTACACAGGTATTTTAGGTATTAGATTGTTTCTTTGATTACCTATTTATAATTTCTTTTTATAATAATTAGGTGGTGTATTTGAAAATTATTTTCCTTAACTTGGATGATTATTATATATGAGACATTTTTGTTTAGTTTACACAGTTGCACATATTTTTTTCCACATTCAAATATGTAATTCTGAAAAAGAATAGCTTATTCATGCATTTATTGAATTTTCTTTATAAATATATGAGATATTTTTGTTAAGTTTACATAGTTGTATATACTTTTTTTTCCATATGTAATTCTGAAAAAAATAGCTTATTCATGCAGAGTGACTATGTGGAAGTTCAAACCTTACCTCAAGATTATCTCCAGCCAAATTCTCAAATATCTATTGAAGATAATGGTGTAGATCATGTTCAACATTTATTCTTCTTAGATGCTGACTCCGTATGTCTCTCCATCTGGTCCTTTGTGTCCATAACCGAGTTTCTTCATCTGTATTCTCTCCTAAGCTATTTTGATCTCTACCTTCATCCTTGTCTTCATCCTCTTCATCTGAATCTTCTTCATTCACATGTTCATCCATGGAGTCCCATTCATATGGACCTACATGAATAGTAAAGCTTCTAGATTCACTATCTTCTTCATCTCTTCGTCCTGAATCATCTTCAAGTGTAACCACATTCTGTGGATCGAGCTGTGTGGCAATTTCTTGACCATTCTCTGCTATGGAATTTTCTACATAGGCATGAACAGTCTCTATATTGTCAAGTGGATTATGAACAAGCAACTGTCAGAGAAACTGTGTATTTACAGGTATAACCATATTCTGTGGATTGTCCTGTGAGGCAATTTCATGAACAGTCTCTGAAAAGGGATTTTCTACATCACCTTGATCAGTCTCTGTATTATCAAGTGGATAATGAACAAGCAACTACTGAAGAAACTGTGAATATACAGGTATGGATCATCCTGTGAAGCAATTTCATGACCAGTCTCTTCTATGGAATTCTCTGCATCACCATGATCAGTCTCTGTGTTGTCAAGTGGATTCTCAAGTAGCAACTGCTAAACTAACTACGAATATTCATAGTCTCTTCCCTCAGTGCCACCTTCTTCTATTCCTCCTCTTTCCCCTGCCTGGCTAGCTGCCCCTTGAACTTGATGCACATCAGTAAAAGACTGTGCAGTTGCAACTACTTCAATGAAGCCACTTCCACACTCACCGCACAACAGTTCCATGCCAGTTTCTGAGTTATCTTGTTGATCCTCTACCACCAATTGGGAAATAACTTTGTTGCACATATAGCACCAGTAACTTGTATCGTCATTCTCTGGCAAAGCAACAGAGTTGGGCCTTAAAGTTGAAGAGTGTGATTCAGACTGATTCATTACAAAATCCTGTAAAGATATATCATTAGAGACCTCACCATAACTTAGCTCTTAGCTCTACCAATTTATATGGAGGAATTCACTAAAAAATTAGAATCATATCAGAAAATTAATTTACTTAAGTTTATATATTAATGTTCACTCGTGGACAAAAATAGGCAATGGGACTTAAATGAAGGTGCATTAATAAAATATGTAATGGGAGTGCCTAGTGCATTTCTGACAAATATAAAAGAATAAGCCATGATCAGAAAATTCAAAAAACAATAATAATTTAAGGTTTTAGAAGTATATATATATATATATATATATATATATATATATATAGTGATGCAGGAGCATTCAGCTCAACAATTTCATCATAGTCTAGTTAACTTAGGGGTCTTGTATTTTCAAGGAAGTTGGATTCCTATGTATGTAATTATTAATGTTTTGAGTGGTTAATTAGATAAGTGTGAGGATATTTGTAAATGCTCTCAAATGAAGGAGAACATGAGTGATTAATGATGATGAGAGAGTTAGAAATCAATTGAAATTCTTGGACTAGAAAGTGGTTTCATGATTCGAGGAGCTAGAGAGGATTCTTAGGGATAAGTAGGAGTTAAAAGTGGACTTAGAGGATATTGAGGAGTTAGTTCAACAGATTAAGGTTCTGAACTAGAATTAGTTCAATAGAACCTTTTGTATAAATGTAAGCCTAAAAGACATAAAGAGTAAGTAGCTAGAGGAGTAGGTAGAGAAGTAGCCGGTGAGTTAGTTAGTCAGACTGTAAGCCTACGAGCAAGAGGAGAAGAAAGGTCACTGATATAGAAGATCAGGCCGAGAAGGAATTCTATGTGTAAATATTTGTTTATTAACACTGAAAACTCGATTCCGAGTTTATATAATGTGTACTATGTAACTGAATTATAATCTCTGTGTGGCTAGAGTAATTTTGTGTAACATAGGTTGCAGGTACAGAGCCATAAGGGAGGAAAAATATAGAGAAGAGTAACAGGACAACTTCCAATTGCAGTTGGGTAGAAGTTGTAGAAGCAGCTCCACAGTCGCGATTGTGGGTAGAATTGTTAGTCAGCAAGAGGTTCGAGGAGAGAACCATAGAACTTATGTTATGGCTTTGTACACATCGACAGTACAGGATGAAGCCTTTAGTGTTATAGTGAAGGTGGAGGAGCATAAAGGCATGAGTGGAGTTAAGTTAAGGAGAAAGTTGTGGCGGAACAGCGAGGGACCAGAACCCTAAAGGAAGCTAAAAAATAGAAAGCCATTGAAGAAACGGAATAAAGCCAAGGTAAAGTGTAGTGGGGGTAGAGAGTGTACGGAAGGTTGATCGCTGTTGAAGTCTCGCCATTGATCTTAGCCGTCGATAGCAAAAGTCAATGCTCACGTCACAGTCAACTACGAGGTTAAGTGGATTGATAACCCACATGCTAGTTGAAGGGCCACAAATTGTAGGATTTAAAGGCCTCGTCATCCAATGGATATTGAGCCGTAAAGAGATCGAGCTTTAACTGCAAGGGCAACCTGAACTTTTATAGATTGAGGACTTGTAGTTCTCATCGGCTCCGTAAAGGCATTAAACATCGTGTAAGTGATCCACCCGATATCATTGTGGATCGCCATATCAAGTGAAGTTTGATCTACGGTGCAGGATCACTAAGCAAGTCAGTTGATCGGGAAAATATATCATGTGATGACCCCGGGAAAATGTAAATATTTAAATTTCACCATGGTAAAAGACTGAATTAAGAATGACATTGGAAGACTATTTTATTGTTTGTTTAAAAAAAAAAGATCTTAAGAGTATTTCTTTTATTTTACATGTGCATTAAAATATTTAATAAAGAATACTCATGATAGTGTTGGCAACTCCTGGGAGGGAGTTGGCAAGGAAAGTCGGTTATTGGAACTGACTTTAACCACCTTCCCTAACTGGAAAAGTTTCCAGGGAAAAGGGGGAGGGATGGCAAAAATCTGCGCTGTAGAGACAGGCAGAGAGAGACAGAGGAAAATTAAATAGAAGACTAAGTCTGGTAAGGACCAGATAGTCAAGCACACAGTGCAACCTTGCTGAGGATAGTGATCCGGCAAGAGGAAGCTAGGGGGGAGGCTCTGGTCTCGAAGGACGAGTCTCACGGATGGGCGGATAAATAGTTATGCACAGACTTGCAGGTGATCTACTAAAGGACTTAAGGGCTGGCAGGGACCAGGTAAGTAAGACTGGAACCCTTAAATCTCTGCAAGTATCTGTAAGTCATTTGAGTTAAACTCTGTAAGTATCTGTAATACATATGAGTTATTTGTTGCTTTGAAAATACCACTGCTACTTCCTAATGATACATTAGCTAGTCAGCAAATGTTAGTATTTAAGCATAGGAACCCACGCCCTTGTTCTGGACAGAGACCCGAACAGTTAAGTTTATGGTCTCGCTGTTAAGGTAACAGGAGCAAGGATAAGATTAAACACTGGCTGTAGCAGAACCGTTAGTGACACTACTTCCCCGAATAGTTTAAAAGGGAGAGAGAGTTTTTGCCGAATTAAGGAAATTACAGGTTTGTAAAACAGGGGAAATGAAGTAATAATAACAACAATTCCAGCTTATTACCAGAAAAGATCAGTATTCTCTCGAGATTAACATTGAGCCCATGACACAGAATAAATATAGGAAGGTAAAGAAGAAAACATAACCCTCCGAATCGGGTAACCCCTGTGGTACAGGTCAACCTTGCAACGAGATTATAAATAAAGAAATAATTAACATATAGTGAACATCTGGAGTACCTCGGTACACCTTTGTAATCTGCAACCTCATAAAACGAGTACCGATGTTTAAATTGTTAACAAAACATAACTTCGAAAATAAACCAAGCAGCGTTAGGCTATTATCCACGGGATAATTTTAACAGCAAATAGCGAAACAACCGAACTATGGAACCGGTGAAAACATATTTTGGCTCTTGGTATGAGCGAAATTTCAGACTATTCACTTACACAGAGTAAACATAGGGCTGGACAACCGAGACCGCTTACTCTGCCCGTGGAGCAGCCATAGAATAACCATACAGAAACAGTAACGGGAGTTTGCGATTAAGTGCATTAGAATATACATAAACTTCTACCTTATGTAAGAAATAACCACAGCACGAGTACTAAACAGAGACTTATATTGCAAGTTTACACAGCATTCGGGTCAACAGAACCCATACCATTCTTTGAAATAAAAGAAAACTCATAACCCAACATGAAGCAGTAGCGGAGATTTAATGTCAAACTGGTAGAAGCCGCACGGCTGTAACAACTCATTATAAAAGAAAATCAAAAGGGTCTGTTGCCCAACATCTGTAATCAACAGGGCCGTGGCTAGAATACCAATAGATATACAATTCAATATAACAGTTCAAATTACAATTAGTGAAAGATGCGAACACAGTTCCCACATCCTAGAGGATTTTCCAGCCTAAAACATTGGAAGCGTTAGGGTTTTGACGGAGCCCATAGCTAGCAACAGGGAAGGTACGGAGTAAGACAGTGGAGAGCCTCCCGTTGCCACCTGCGACCAACCACAGTAGGAGTAAGGTTGGGCTACGGCTAGGCGCAGGGGGGACCCTCTGCTGGCAGGCCAAAATAAGAAGTAAGAACCTTAACCAAATCCACATACCGTGTAACTGGGAGAGACGCACCTGATGTATAGTCGGGAGCACCATAGCCTTCGAAGGAGGGCCTCCTCATCTGAATCGAACCCATAACCGGAACCGCTGTATGCACACACCACGGCAAGGATAACCATTAGCATCGCCACATGAAGGGAAATAATCGACAATCCGAGAACAAAAGAAACCAGAAGAAACGGAGCGGGTATGATAACAACTGTGACTTACCTCAAAAGTTTCAGTGGAATATATATATAATGAGCAGAACCGACGCCCGACGCAAGGATGCTCGCTCGGCGGAGAAATGAGCACTCGACGCGAGAAGAATCCTCCAGCAGCACTCAGACTGGAACAAGGTGGCACGGAGGATAGTAAAGAGTCACCAAGCCTTACAGTAACCCGAACAATCGAGAAGAATAAACCATATACCATCAAAACCTCGGGAGTGACGTCTGGAGGCGTCTCCGCCCTTGGATCCACTCCGGACAATCCTCACCATTGAACAAGGCGGTAAAAGAGTTAGGCGGAAACTTAACGCCAGACCACTCCCCTTCACGTGATCGGGTTGGCGGAGTAAATGCCGCGTCCATCTGTCACTATGGAAAATGCCAGCGGACAGCCGTCTGGAGCTGCCTCGGGTTGCCAATTCTGACAACACCCAAGGTTCATATGGAGGGCCTTATTTAGGGTTGGAGCGAGATTAACAGTAATCAACCAATTCACTCATAATCCTTGTCGATTCAAAGTATACGAAATCAATAATTATCCAAGGTCACATAAACCAAATCAGTAGACTGTAAGTGATCTCACCATAAATCATATATGTAATCAATATATAATCATTTATGTAAACAATATATACACATATGTAATCAAGTCAGCGAATGGTAAGGTGTTCTTACCATAAGGCATAATAAGGCATAAATAAAAAAAAAAAAATAAAAAAAAAAAATTATTAATGCGGGTTCGGGTATGTGACAAATTGGTATCAAAGCCCAGGTTCCCATACTGTGACCTCTGGGACGAGTCTGAACATGTTAAAATTGTGGAGGTAATCATAGCATTTGATTTTCTTTTCAGTCACTAAAATGTGCAAGGTAACTCACAGTGTCAAATATTCCCCTGATTTTATACCAGGCAAAAAAAAGCAAGAAGAACAACAGCAAGACACTAGATAGTAACAGTAAGTATGCAGAGAGCTAGCAGCGCTCCGCACAGATCAACAGCAGATCAGGGACCTGCAACAAATCCTAGAGATAACCCAGAGCTGTGGGTACAGCTTGGTGAGGAGACACGGAGCACGAACCTGGCTATATTGGAGACAGTCCAGGACCTGAAAAATGAGATGGCTCGGTTGCGGGAGGATAATGCACGATTGACAATGGAGCAAGAAAGAATTTTAAAGAGTCTGTCTGAAAGACAGAACCCGCCGCTAGCCAATCCCAGTGCAGAACAACAGAGGAGGACGGAGGAACAGCACTATCAAGCGGAACCTGAAAATTCGAAAGAGGGAGAGGATCAATCTGATAATGCATCCGAACAGCAGACCTCAAAACGTCAAAGAGTGGAATTACAGGGAGAATTTCGGAAAATCAAACCCCCACACTTTGATGGGGAACAAGAGGAAGCGGCTGAAGCATGGCTAATTAACATGAACAAGTATTTCCAGCTGTATGAATATGACCATAACCTGAAGGCACGATTGGCCATCTTTCAGTTACAAGGGAAAGCAACCCTGTGGTGGGAGGAGGTCAAAATCGTCAAAGGGGTAAGCGAACGAACCATAACGTGGGAAAAGTTCCAGAAATACTTCAAAGAAAGGTATTTGACCAAGCACTTTTATGATGAAAAGGCAAAGGAATTTCATGATCTGCGATTAGGACAGCAGACTATGGATGAGTTTATTAATCGTTTTACCTCCCTGCTTCGCTATGTGCCCTATCTTAAGGAAGAAAAAGCCAAGGTGCAAAGATTTGTTAGTAGTTTACCCATGTATATGAGAGAAAGGATTGAATTTGACAATCCTAGGATGATGGATGAAGCTATTCGCAAGGCCAGAATCTGTTATCAGCAGAACAAACAGAAAGGGGACGTTTCCAATAGAAAATGGAGTGAAAAAAAGAGTAGTAAAACTGCTGGAAACAGTAAAGGAGGTCGTGGCGGCGGAATTAAAGGAAGCAGTAAAGGGCAGAACAGCAGAACAACACCAAGAGGTTCGTTCAGATCTAAGACAATCGGTGAAACCAGAATGAGCGAACAATCTGCCAAGCTGGACGGCGAAGGAGTAACCAGACCCCCAGTGCAATGCTGGGGTTGTGGAGGACCGCACTACGTCAAAAACTGTCCGCAACGGAAGGGAACTGATCAGATATCCCAGATTCATGAGGCATCAACCGTCGGCGATGTGGGACGAAGCGTGCCAAGGATTAACGTAGCCCTGGACGACCGCCAGGCAGAGTACCAGCCCACCATGGTGGAATTTGAAGGTAAAATTTTAGACTTTTCTATCGCTGTTCTAATTGATCCAGGAGCTACTTTAAGTTATATTAGCCCAAAGATAGTTGAACAGTGTAAATTACAGCCTGAAAAATTCAGGAACCCATGGCTGGTATAGCTAGCTACGGGGGCTAAGAGACGAGTAATGGCGAAGATTAATAACTGCCCCTTAACGATAACAGGACAGCCAGTGGTAGTAGATCTGAATATGCTTCCACTTGGCTCATATGACATCCTAATTGGGATGGACTGGCTAGAAAAGCACTGGGCGTTAGTGAACTGCAAGACGAAAACCATACATTACAAGGATGACTTTGGAAAGGAACAAGAGATGCAAGGGATTAAATGACCAATGCAGGTCCGGCCAATCACTGCATCCCAGCTAGCTAAGTGTATCAAAAAAGATGCCAGATATATGCCATTCAGGTGGGTTATGCAGATACCAAGGATAAAACGGCCACGCTGGACAACCTTCCAGTAATAAAATAATTCGCGGATGTGTTTCCAGAAGAGATCCCCGGGCTACCCCCAAAAAGGGATATTGACTTCACCATTGAATTGCTACCTGGGGCAGCACCAGTTTCGCGGGCACCTTACAGAATGAGTGTACCCAAGTTGACCGAATTAAAAATGCAATTACAGGAATTGCTAGACAAAAATTATATCCGTCCCAGTGTATCTCCATGGGGAGCTCCGGTGTTATTTGTCAGGAAGAAAGACGGAACCCTCCGAATGTGTATAGATTATCGACAGCTAAACAAGCTCACGATAAAAAATAAATATCCCCTACCTCGGATCGATGAACTTTTTGATCAAGTCAAGGGCGCGACAGTATTTTCTAAGATTGATTTGCGATCTGGTTACCATCAGATCAGAATTAAGGAAGAGGACATCGCTAAAACAACTTTCAGAACCCGGTATGGGCACTACGAATTTGTAGTGCTACCTTTCGGATTGACTAATGCACCCGCCACTTTCATGTGCTTAATGAACAGTGTGTTCCATCGATTTTTGGATAAATTTGTACTGATATTCATCGATGATATTTTGATTTACTCTCGTTCTAAGGAGGAGCACGAGGAACACCTCCGGTTGGTACTGCAAACTCTTTGAGAGCATCAACTGTATGCTAAACTCAGCAAGTGCGATTTATTCAAAGAGGAGATACAGTATTTAGGCCATGTAATCACAAAGGAAGGGATTGCAGTGGACGCTGAGAAAATAAAGACCATAGTGGATTGGCCCGTACCAAAGGATGTGGCGGATATCAGATCTTTCATGGGATTGGCCGGTTATTATAGAAGATTTGTGGAAGGCTTCTCAAGGGTAGCATATCCTATCACTTCTTGCAAAAGAAAGGAAGGGCATTCAAATGGAATTCAGAATGTCAGCAAAGCTTTGAGCAACTTAATCGTTTGCTCACCTCTACTCCCATCTTGAGTATAGCTGATCCTAATAAGGATTACGTGGTATGTACCGATGCAAGTCAAGAAGGCGTGGGCGGTGTGCTAATGCAAGAGGGAAAAGTGATCGCCTATGAGTCAAGAAAGTTGAAGGAGCATGAGCAGAAATATTCTGCCTACGACTTGGAATTGGCAGCCGTTGTTACCCCCATATTGTTATTTCTGTGCCCCATAGAATCCCTCTATTGTTATTTTTGTGGCTTTATATTATTATTGTTAGGTCGGCTGGATTATATTGTGACTCCTTAGACTCCTATATATAGAAAGGAGGTTTTGTCATTTGTATCATCCAAGAATTGTTCATTTATGTAATGTAAAGGAGGTTGCCCCCTCGAAGAGGCTGAATTCTAAGGCGTGGATCTCTCTTTTCTATCTTTTTGTGAGCTGGTTTCATAACATTTGGTATCAGAGCTTTGGATTCTAGGGTTTCGCTGCTCCAAACAGGTCATCGTGGAATTTTCGCTATAACTTTTTTTTGTGACGTTTCAGAAGTCGCAAAAAAAACCCATTTGAGAAGAATTGGCGCTGAACCTTGGGTCCGAATTTCAGAGCTTTTCGTGCAATATTTTCGGAGATATGATCTGAGGAAGTTGGTCTTTTTGCAGACTCCTGAATTACATTCAAAACAGGTGACCTGGGGAAAATCGTCATAACTCTCTCTCTGAGGATCAGATTGAAATTTCATAAAAACGTACAAAAATGGGATGGACTGTAGTTTCTTGTGTGTGTGTTTCAGATTCAAAGGTTGAAACAGTGACTCGTGGCACGTCGTACAAGTTCGCTCTACTGAACCAGTCTAAAAGCAAGTCACTGTGGGAGATTTCACATAACTCTTCCTTGGAGAATCCAATTTGGCTCAGACTTGTGGCATTGGAAAGAGGACACAGAGAGCTACTACAGGTAGCAATTTCAGAACTGGATAATCCAAAATTACAGAGATACATCAGATTCAATATCAGGCTTCTATAAAGTGAAAAAAGGTGTGTAGTTTTTTTTTAATTTTTGTGTAAGCTTGGTTTAACGGAATTCAAAGGGCATAGTAAAGCATTATTATCGGTAACTGATGCCCCGAGGAAAGAAAATGCAAACACCTAGTAAGGAACCTGAAAGCTCTAGCATGACTCATGAAGAAGAGGAAGAAATGCTACATGATATATCAAAATTACAAGAACAAGTGCAACAAATGTCACGCTCACAAAAGCTAACAGAAGCTAAGATAAGTGGCGTGGAATCTAAGATAAAGGGCATGGAAGCTAAGATGGATGATTCGAAGATAGATTTGAAGAGAGACATGGCAGATTTGAAGACAGATTTGAAGACAGACATGGCAGATTTGAAGACAGATTTGACAAATTTTCTACAAGAAATACTTACTAATGGTGAAAAGGTAGTAAAGGAAACTCATGATGAGAACAAAAGAAATGTTAATCATGATTCCATAGACGCTAATGTTGGATCGAAGACCCACCATATTCCAAAAATCGATATGAGGAAGTTTGATGGCAAGGATCCCGCCACATGGATATTACAGATGGAGCAATTCTTCGATCTCAATAATGTGCAAAACACACAAAAGGTACGTATGGCAACTGTATATTTGGAACCAAATCAGTTTGTATGGTATCAATGGCTTTTCTCTCGTAAAAAATTTATCACTTGGGCAATTTTTACGGAAGAATTGATAGCACATTATGAGGATACAAAAAGCAACACTTTTTTTAGCCAATTGATAAGTCTCAAACAAAAGGGTTCAATAATGGAGCACATTGAGGAGTTCCAAAAATTGAACATAAGGGTAAAAGATATTCCAGAGGAGCATAGGATTGATGTGTTCATAGGGTCTTTAAAGGATAATATCCAACATGATGTTCGCCTTTGGGAACCTGATTCATTAGAGAAGGCATTCAGGTTAGCAAGAAAAATGGAAAGCAAAATTATGGCAACTAGGAAGCATACCATTCACAACTATAAAGACGGAAGTGTTGTTGCCCATAGTCTTCCACAACCTACAAGGTTGACACCACAACAATTGGAAGAAAAAAGAGCAAAAGGGCTTTGTTACAATTGTGATAGCAAATACACAAAAGGTCATAAGTGTGCTGAGAAGAAATTATTCTACATAGATTGTGAAGAGGAAGAAGAAAAGGAGCAAGAAAGGTCAAAAGAAGAGGATATACTCCAGGAACAAAGCCTAGATGAAGAACAAATAAATCCGACCATATCTTGTAATGCATTGGCGGGAATTACCACTCCTCAAACCATCAAGATAGAAGGACAAATCAAGAAGAAAAAGGTAATAGTGTTGATTGATTCAGGAAGCACCCACAATTTTATTCATTGTAGGGTAGCAAAAGAATTGAATTGCTTCCTATATCCAGCACCAGAGTGTCAAGTGATGATTGCAAATGGAGGAACAATAAATTGCTCTGGAAAGTGCCATAATATCAAGCTATCCATGGGAGAATATGTATTGACTAGCCCAATGCTTTCCATTCCAATGGGAGGTGCTGATGTTGTACTAGGAGTCCAATGGCTACAATCCTTGGGTACAATAGCTTTTAATTTTCAAGAACTTTTCATGAAATTTTCTGTGGAAGGAAAGGAAGTTGAATTAAGGGGTATTGCAGGGAAACCAGGAAAGATAATCAGCTCTAATGGCATGACAAAGCTTCTAAAAAAGGAGCAAAGAGGTGTAATTGCACAATTATGTTCGCTAGATGTTTCCACATTGGAATCATCTATTTCTCCAGATCTCCAAAAAGTCCTGGACAATCATTCCAAGGTATTTGAGACTCCCAAAGGTCTCCCACCTATGCGTGATCATGATCATGCTATTCATCTGATTCCAGGAAGTGTTCCTCCAAACATCAGGCCGTACAGATATCCCTATGTCCAAAAAAGTGAAATTGAACGTATGGTTGCAGAAATGCTAGAGGCTGGTATAATTCAACCGAGTCAAAGTTCTTTCTCAGCTCCAGTAGTATTGGTGCACAAGAAGGATGGATCATGGCGCATGTGTCCAGATTATAGGGAGCTCAACAAGCTCACTATTAAAGATAAGTTCCCCATTCCTGTCATTGATGAATTACTGGATGAATTGCATGGATCAATTTACTTCACCAAGTTGGATCTTCGTTCGGGATATCATCAAATCAGAATGAAGATTGAAGACATTCCGAAAACGGCATTTAGAACTCATGAGGGTCATTATGAATTTTTGGTCATGCCTTTTGGCCTTACCAATGCACCTTCAACATTTCAAGGTTTGATGAATTCAATTTTCAAACCATTCCTTAGAAAATTTGTGTTAGTATTTTTTGATGATATACTAATCTACAGCAAGTCTTGGAAGGATCATGTTGAACATGTTGACAGGGTGCTACAACTATTGGAGGAGAAACAATTATATGCAAAAAGATCCAAATGTTTCTTTGGAGTCCAGGAGGTGGAATATTTGGGTCATATTGTATCTCATGAAGGAGTTAAGGTAGACCCTAGCAAAATTAAAGCCATTAAGGAATGGAAAATCCCCACATCCATAAAGCATCTGCGAGGATTTCTTGGGTTGACAGGGTATTATCGCAAGTTTGTTAAGAATTATGGGAGAATAGCAGCACCTCTAACAACATTATTGAAGAAAGATTCATTTTCATGGACTCCGGAAGCAACAAAGGCCTTTGAACATCTTAAAGAGGCAATGTGCCAAGCACCGGTCTTAGCTACACCGGACTTCACAAAAACCTTTATTGTGGAATGTGATGCTTCAGGAAATGGAATTGGTGCTGTTCTAATGCAAGATGAAAGACCCATTGCTTTTGAAAGTCGTCCAATCAAGGGAAAGTTTTTAAGCAAAGCTATTTATGAGAAGGAAATGTTGGCAATACTCCATGCACTTAAGAAATGGCGACCCTACCTAATGGGAAGACACTTCAAGGTAAAAACGGATCATGATAGCCTTAAATACTTTTTAGAACAAAGATTATCCTCTGAAGAGCAACAAAAGTGGGTCACAAAGATGTTGGGTTATGACTTTGAAATCATCTACAAAAAAGGGAAGCAAAATGTGGTGGCAGATGCACTCTCAAGAAAGGATGAGGATGTGGAAGCATTGTTGTGTGCCATTTCTATTATCCAACCAGATTGGATAAACGAAGCAAGGGAGGAATGGAAGAATGACGAAGAAGTGTGGGCACTTATTCGAAAGCTACAACAAGATTCCAGTACTTCTGATACATTTAGCTGGCAAAATGATTCGTTATGGTACAAAGATCGCTTATACCTCTGTAAGAATTCCCAGCTAAAACAAAAGATTCTTATGGAATTGCACACTTCTCCCTTAGGAGGGCACTCAGGATTTTTAAAAACTTACCACAGGGTTAAGAAGGAATTTTTTTGGGATGGCCTTAAATCAGATATTCAAAAGTTTGTGGCGGAATGTTTGGTTTGCCAACAAAATAAAGTTGAAACAATTAAGACACCAGGTCTATTACAACCTTTATCCATTCCAAGCCAACGTTGGGAGGAGGTTTCAATGGATTTTATCACAGGTTTACCCAAGTCTGAGGGAAAGAGTGTCATCATGGTGGTAGTTGACAGACTTACCAAGTATGCACACTTTTGTGCATTATCACATCCATTTAAAGCCAGTACAGTTTCTACTGCATTTATGGAAACAGTTCAAAAGCTACATGGAAACCCAAAGATTATTGTAAGTGACAGAGATCCCATTTTCACTGGAAATTTTTGGACAGAATTATTTTCTTGTCTTGGTACTCAGTTAGCTCATAGCTCATCTTATCATCCTCAATCTGATGGGCAAACTGAGATAGTAAACAAATGTTTGGAAGGATATCTTCGTTGCTTTGTATCTGATAAACAGACACAATGGGTCAAATGGTTGCCTCTGGCTGAATGGTGGTATAACACTTCCTTCCATACAGCAACAAAAATGACCCCATTTATGGCACTTTATGGGTATCAACCACCATCCATCACATCATATTTAAGAGAAAATTCTAAGGTTCAGGCAGTGGAACATCACATCGAACATCAACAACAAGTCCTCCAACTCTTAAAGGATAACCTCGTGTTGGCACAAAATAGAATGAAACAACAGGCAGATCAACATCGCAGTGAAAGAAGTTTTGATGTAGGTGATTGGGTATTCCTACGGCTACAACCATATAAGCAAATGTCCCTAAAGCAAGCTAAGAAGGATAATAAATTATCACCAAAGTATTATGGTCCGTACAAGGTGTTGCAAAAGATTGGTACTATGGCATACAAATTGGAGCTTCCTGCAGCTTCTCGATTGCACCCAGTTTTCCATGTTTCATGTTTAAAGAAGGTTATAGGCGACAAGCTCCCAGTTCAAACAATATTGCCAGAACTTGACGAGGAAGGAAAAATTATATTGGAACCGGAAGCAGTCACAGAAACAAGAACTCGACAGCTACGAAATCGATCAATTTCAGAGTATCTTATCAAGTGGAAGAACTTATCCGCTGAAGATTCCACATGGGAGGATGAGAATTTTATGCAGAAGTATCCAGAACTACTCAAGCGTTGAGGACAACACTTTTTTGAAGGAGAGGGGCATGTTGGGTCCCTATAATACTAGTGATTACCCCATTACTATTGTAGTTATACCCCTTATTTATATTGTTGTGCCCCTATTACCCCCATATTGTTATTTCTGTGCCCCATAGAATCCCTCTATTGTTATTTTTGTGGCTTTATATTATTATTGTTAGGTCGGCTGGATTATATTGTGACCCCTTAGACTCCTATATATAGAAAGGAGGTTTTGTCATTTGTATCATCCAAGAATTGTTCATTTATGTAATGTAAAGGAGGTTGCCCCCTCGAAGAGGCTGAATTCTAAGGTGTGGATCTCTCTTTTCTATCTTTTTGTGAGCTGGTTTCATAACAGCCGTCATACATGCACTTAAAATGTGGCGGCATTATCTACTGGGAAGGAAATTTCTGTTGTTGACAGACCGTCACAGTTTGACAAATTACTTCAGTCAGCCCACCTTGAATGCAAGGCAAGCCCGTTGGGCAGATTTCTTAAGTGGATTCAATTTCGACATTAAGCATCTGAAAGGAAAGGAAAACCGCGTGGCTGACGCGCTGAGTTGAAGGGTGCAATGCTTATATGATGTTACGCTCAGTAAATGGAAGAATCCCTTGCAAGAAATGATAAAAACAACAGCAGATCAGGATGCCGAATACCAGCAAATGAAACAGCAAATACCACTTTCCAGCAAAGAAAATCAGCAGGGGTATGAAATAGATGAGGATGGAATGCTGCTCTATAAAAAAAGGTTGTTTGTACCTAACGACAATAGTCTTAAAAATCTGATTTTGGACGAATTTCACACCAGCCACTATGCAGGTCATCCCGGATGCCAAAAGATGCTCACCGCACTTCGAAGGGAATACTATTGGCCTGGAATGAAAAAGCATGTAGCTGAATATTTAGCGCGGTGTTTGGAATGTCAGCAGATCAAGGCGGAGCACCTACATCCGGCAGGGTTATTGCAACCCTTGCCCATTCCAGAATGGAAATGGGAGATCATATCCATGGATTTCATAACTGGGCTGCCTAGGACAAAGAAGAACAATGATTCTATTATGGTAGTAGTAGACAAATTGAGTAAGGCAGCACACTTTATACCAGTGCAATCTACCTACAGAGCGGTGCAGATTGCACACATTTTTATGCAGAATGTGTTCAAACTGCATGGGCTTCCGAAGACAATAATATCAGATCGAGATGTAAAATTCACGTCCACCTTTTGGAAAGCATTGTTTACAGAACTGGGTACACAGCTGAATTTCAGTACAGCTTATCACCCCCAGACCGATGGACAGACGGAACGAGTGAATCAGATTGTAGAGGATATGTTAAGAGCATGTGTAATGCAAAAACCGACACAATGGGAAGATTATTTACATTTGGTGGAATTTGCATATAACAACGGATATCACACATCAATACAAATGACTCCCTTTGAGGTCTTGTACGGACGGAAATGCCGTACACCCTCAAGCTGGAGTGGCCCTGAGGACAAACTAAGGTTGGGGCCAGAAATGCTCAAGGAAATGGAGGACATGGTAAAAAGGGTGCGAACTAATTTAAAGGCTGCTCAAGATCGGCAAAAGAGCTTTGCAGATCGGAAAAGAAGGTTCAAAGAGTACCAGGTCGGCGACCATGTTTATGTAAGAATTCAAGCCAGGAAAAGTACCCTGCAATGGAGCGGTTGCGCTAAACTTGCACCCCGCTATTTTGGACCTTTCCAGGTCTTGGCAAGAGTCGGGCCGGTAGCCTACCAGCTCGCTCTGCCAAGCCACATTAGAATCCACAATGTCTTCCATGTTTCCATGCTTAAAAAATACATTTACGACCCTAAGCATGTGATCAAATGGCAAGATATACGGGTAAGGACTGATTTCAGTTGAACTATTTGGTAATGTATCTTGGAAGTGAAATGACTGATACTGTTGATGATTGCAGGTCGAACCGGAAGGAGAGGTCCTGGTCGAACCGCTGAGCATTCTCGACCGGAGAGAAGTGCAGCTGCGGAAGCGAGTTATTACCCAAGTTAAAGTGCAGTGGCAGCACTATGGGCCTGATGAGGCCACTTGGGAAGATGAAGAGCTTCTTAAGGAAGCTTATCCGGGGCTGTTTGTGAACATCAGACATCGGGACGATGTCCAATCTCAGGAGGGGGAGATGTGATGACCCCGGGAAAATGTAAATATTTAAATTTCACCACGGTAAAAGACTGAATTAAGAATGACATTGGAAGACTATTTTATTGTTTGTTTAAAAAAAAAAAGATCTTAAGAGTATTTCTTTTATTTTACATGTGCATTAAAATATTTAATAAAGAATACTCATGATAGTGTTGGCAACTCCTGGGAGGGAGTTGGCAAGGAAAGTCAGTTATTGGAACTGACTTTAACCACCTTCCCTAACTGGAAAAGTTTCCAGGGAAAAGGGGGAGGGATGGCAAAAATCTGCGCTGTAGAGACAGGCAGAGAGAGACAGAGGAAAATTAAATAGAAGACTAAGTCTGGTAAGGACCAGATAGTCAAGCACACAGTGCAACCTTGCTGAGGATAGTGATCCGGCAAGAGGAAGCTAGGGGGGAGGCTCTGGTCTCGAAGGACGAGTCTCATGGATGGGCAGATAAATAGTTATGCACAGACTTGCAGGTGATCTACTAAAGGACTTAAGGGCTGGCAGGGACCAGGTAAGTAAGACTGGAACCCTTAAATCTATGCAAGTATCTGTAAGTCATTTGAGTTAAACTCTGTAAGTATCTGTAATACATATGAGTTATTTTTTGCTTTGAAAATACCACTGCTACTTCCTAATGATACATTAGTTGGTCAGCAAATGTTAGTATTTAAGCATAGGAACCCGCGCCCTTGTTCTGGATAGAGACCCGAACAGTTAAGTTTACGGTCTCGCCGTTAAGGTAACAGGAGCAAGGATAAGATTAAACACTGGCTGTAGCAGAACCGTTAGTGACACTACTTCCCCGAATAGTTTAAAAGGGAGAGAGAGTTTTTGCCGAATTAAGGAAATTACAGGTTTGTAAAACAGGGGAAACGAAGCAATAATAACAACAATTCCAGCTTATTACCAGAAAAGATCAGTATTCTCTCGAGATTAACATTGAGCCCATGGCACAGAATAAATATAGGAAGGTAAAGAAGAAAACATAACCCTCCGAATCGGGTAACCCCTGTGGTACAGGTCAACCTTGCAACGAGATTATAAATAAAGAAATAATTAACATATAGTGAACATCTGGAGTACCTCGGTACACCTCTGTAATCTGCAACCTCATAAAACGAGTACCGATGTTTAAATTGTTAACAAAACAGAACTTCGAAAATAAACCAAGCAGCATTAGGCTGTTATCCACGGGATAATTCTAACAACAAATAGCGAAACAACCGAACTATGGAACCGGTGAAAACATATTTTGGCTCTTGGTATGAGCGAAATTTCAGACTATTCACTTACACAGAGTAAACAGAGGGCTGGACAATCGAGACCACTTACTCTGCCCGTGGAGCAGCCATAGAATAACCATACGGAAACAGTAACGGGAGTTTGCGATTAAGTGCATTAGAATATACATAAACTTCTACCTTATGTAATAAATAACCACAACACGAGTACTAAACAGAGACTTATATTGCAAGTTTACACAGCATTCGGGTCAACAGAACCCATACCATTCTTTGAAATAAAAGAAAACTCATAACCCAACATGAAGTAGTAGCGGAGATTTAATATCAAACTGGTAGAAGCCGCACGGCTGTAACAACTCATTATAAAAGAAAATCAAAAGGGTCTGTTGCCCAACATCTGTAATCAACAGGGCCGTGGCCGGAATACCAATAGATATACAATTCAATATAACAGTTCAAATTACAATTAGTGAAAGATGCGAACACAGTTCCCACATCCTAGAGGATTTTCCAGCCTAAAACATTGGAAGCGTTAGGGTTTTGACGGAACCCATAGCCAGCAACAGGGAAGGTACGGAGTAAGACAGTGGAGAGCCTCCCGTTGCCACCTGCGACCAACCACAGTAGGAGTAAGGTTGGGCTACGGCTAGGCGCAGGGGGACCCTCTGCCGGCAGGCCAAAATAAGAAGTAAGAACCTTAACCAAATCCACATATCGTGTAACTGGGAGAGACGCACCTGATGTATAGTCGGGAGCACCATAGCCTTCGAAGGAGGGCCTCCTCATCTGAATCGAACCCAGAACCGGAACCGCTGTATGCACACACCACGGCAAGGATAACCATTAGCATCGCCACATGAAGGGAAATAATCGACAATCCGAGAACAAAAGAAACCAGAAGAAACGGAGCGGGTATGATAACAACTGTGACTTACCTCAAAAGTTTCAGTGGAATATATATATAATGAGCAGAATGGACGCCCGGCGCAAGGATGCTCGCTCGGCGGAGAAACGAGCACTCGGCGCGAGAAGAATCCTCCAGCAGCACTCAGACTGGAACAAGGTGGCGCGGAGGATAGTAAAGAGTCGCTGAGCCTTACAGTAACCCGAACAATCGAGAAGAATAAACCATATACCATCAAAACCTCGGGAGTGACGTCTGGAGGCGTCTCTGCCCTTGGATCCACTCCAGACCATCCTCACCATTGAACAAGGTGGTAAAAGAGTTAGGCGGAAACTTAACACCAGACCACTCCCCTTCACGTGATCGGGTCGGCGGAGTAAATGCCGCGTCCATCTGTCACTATGGAAAATGCCAGCGGACAGCCGTTCGGAGCTGCCTCGGGTTGCCAATTCTGACAACACCCAAGGTTCATATGGAGGGCCTTATTTAGGGTTGGAGCGAGATTAACAGTAATCAACCAATTCACTCATAATCCTTGTCCATTCAAAGTATACGAAATCAATAATTATCCAAGGTCACATAAACCAAATCATCAGACGGTAAGTGATCTCACCATAAATCATATATGTAATCAATATATAATCATGTATGTAAACAATATATACACATATGTAATCAAGTCAGTGAATGGTAAGGTGTTCTTACCATAAGGCATAATAAGGCATAAATAAATAATAAAAAAAAAAAACTTTTATTAATGCGGGTTCGGGTATGTGACATATCAACCGTTGGATTCAAGGTAAGATTGACGGTGGAGAAAGGTTGCGATAAAGAAATTGGAAAAGGCGGACCCTAGAAGTTATAGGTGCAGTTTCATATTATTTGAAGTCCGGTTGTGTGTTCGCATATTGCATACGAGAGGTGATGAAGTCGCAGGATGGTGTGATGCAAGATTGCAATAGTCATTGATCTAGTGGACGAAAGCAATGGTGGAAGGGGCAATCACATATCGGAAGTCGGGAGTTCTGAAGGCATGATCTATTTAGTTGAAAGGTTCCGCGATAAAGGATGAGCTGGCACGTATAGTGGGGTTCGGTTAACAAGCACGGTTATAGAATTAACCAAAGTTGCCATAAAGGATGAAGGTTGAGTTATAAAGTCCCGATAGAAGATTAATGAAGGGTTAGACTATAGAAAGTATAATGAAATGTCTCCGCATGAGATTAAATGAAGGGGCCTTAAACCTTAGCTTATGAAGGCTTGACCAGGCAGGTCATAAATATTCCTGGGATGAATGAGACTATGCATTTTATATGCATACTGTGGGTATAGCGGGTTATTCCCGCGTCAGAGTGGTATCAGAGCTAGTTAAAGCTCTTTTTAGTTAAAGTAGAATTGCACAAAATACAAGTGTGATTGCAAAAGAAAGAGGAGATCAGGTTATTTGAATTTGATAAGTAGAAGGCATGACATAAGATGAGAGTAAGTGATACTCTTAAGAAGACATTGCAGAAGCATAAAGAAAACATAGTGATGTTTGTTTTCTTGAGGAAAATGGAGATTCACTCAAATGTGAGGAATGGATGGAGACTGCTTGTGAATCCATGCAGGTATGGTTTTATTTAACTCTACTTTGAGTTTTGAAGGTTTAAGACAGAGTAAAGATTCATAGAAGTAGATAGACAAAGAAAGCTGTATGTGTTCTAAAGAACAAAGTGAATGAAAAGTGGCAGTGAACCTGAAGAATCCAACTGAAGGTTGGACAGAAAAGATAAGAGTGTTCTCAGAAGAAAGTTGAGAAGAAAGCTTTTGAAAGCTTGGGAATGATCTTTGGTTTGAATAACATCGATACACAAATAACAACAAAGGAAGGTGTGAAGATTGCAGCAACCTAGAACAAGGAGTGCTCAATTGGTTCCAGAGGAAAGAATCAGAGAAATGATAAAAGACTGAGCTCAGAGGAGAGAATCTTAGTGAGGCATATGTAGCAAGAAGGAGACTTGTTACTGCAGAGGTATTGTTGTAGCTCACAAAGGCAATTCCACAAAGGATCTGGGTATAATTTCTAAGGGATGAAGAAAGTTGGTAAGAGTTTCTGAGTGAAAGAAGAGGTGGTCAGAACCTAGAATTTCATTTATGATTGAAGTACAAGAAGACAATTGTGTTCTTATAAGATGTAGATGAGTTGAAGCCTAAAAGGAGCAGAGAGAATTTCTCAAAAGAGGTTCCAAAGAATTGAGAACCAAGTGATTGCCAAAAGACCAAGTACAGAGGAAAGCTTGGTGAGGTAAGTGGCAGCAGGGAGGACTTGCTATTGCAGAGGCTTTAATGCAGCTCATAGTAAGTGAGTGAGGAACTCATGAAGATAGAGAAGAAGATGACTACTGATAGTCATAATAGAGATAACAGAGGTTCTGAGGAAGACCACAACAAAAGAAAAGTGAAGAAAGAGAATGCCAAGGTAAATGGCAAGAGGATGAGTCAAGAGGAAATTGACAAAGAGATTGCTGAGATGAAAGAAAAACTCAATGTATTAAGGATGATACTTGAGGAAAACCAAAGACTAGGTTGGGTCTTGAAGAAAAAGCTAGTGAAGTGGCATAAGTTACAGAGAAGGCTATGATAGAGACAAGTGAAGAGCTTGGTGGAAGAACTCAGAGAGGCTGAGTTGAGAATGGAAGTTTCCATTTGTGAAATAGAACAGGGTGAAGTTCTGGGTGAAGATGAAGACTGGAGATCTGTGGAAGATCTTATGAATCATATGAAGGATTCAGAACAACAAGGAGATATGATGACTGAAGCATCAAGTGAGACCATGAGGTCTTATTTTTTTAAAACTGATAGTTTGTGTATGATTGCAGGTATTGCAAGAGGAAAACAACATTTTGAAGATGTCTTCAGAATAGATGAAGATCTAGAAGTAAAAGGTGACAAAGAAAATTTCTCAGAAGAGGAAGAATTTGACTGGATACAGCAGGAAGAGACTATGTTAGCTAAAAACATAGTAAAGGATCATCATTCCATCATGATGATAGGCACAATGGAGATAACTAGGGAAACTGTTGAGGCAGTCAATAAAGAAGAAGGACTAAACTCTCATTAAAGGATCAATGAATGGGAGACAAAATTGGAGCTACTGGAGAAATGGATGAAAGCAGCAATATGAAAGAAAGAACCTGATGAAGAATGCAAAGGATATGCAAGAGAGGAAGAGGAAAAAGTCTAGCAAAGAAGGGAGTTGGAAAAGCAGAGAGATATCATTGAAATAGATGATACAGAGGAGAGTTTAAATCAACATACTGATGTGTTGAAAAATGAATTGAAGGAAAAATCAGAGCAACATACTAAGATGTTTCCAGAGAAGGAAAAGGTAATGAGGCCTTATATTTTTAATTCTGATAATTGTTTTATGATTACAGGATTTGTTGAAAATGAGATAGATATGTTTCAAATTGAGGAGTCAGTTTTAAAACTGAAGAAGACTGGATGTTGCCAGGATAGATACACTGGTGAGGAAAAAGAAAAGCATGAAGATACTATGCTTGAAGAAGTTAAATTGATTGTTAGAATCAATCAAGAAAGTGAAGGACAATTACTGAGGGTTGTCAAAGAAGAAGAAGGAAAATATGTTGGAACTGATGAATAACATAGTGATGTATTTGAGGGGAATCAAGTACAAAGGAAATTGGAAGACAATTTACTTTTTGAAAGTAAATTTATAGATATTGAACAGAGGTTGTTTGGACAACAACAAGAGGGTAAGGATGAAAGGGCAATAGTAAGGATCCAACAACTTCAAAGAGAAGATAGTAAACAACAGTTTAAAGATGAGTGGACAGAGTACAACAACAATTGGCAAAGTAATTATCAGTCAAAGGATAAATTAGACATAGAGATTGAAAGAATAATAATATTGATGATGAAGGTGCCTCAGAAGAAAACAACAGTAAGAAGACCAAGGAGCAGCAGAAAGAGAAAGACAATAGCAGACTATGAAAGCATAGCTAGTGGAGAAATGCAGCATAAAGTGTGGAAACCTGGAGAACAACAACAAACAACATCAACAACCAAAGGAAAATCATAGAACAGAGTATGGGATCCAGGGAGACGAAGGAAAAAAGCACATGATCAGGAGATCATGATTATTTTAACCTTGGGAGTATAATGCAAGAGCATTCAGCTCAACAATTTCATCATAGTCTAGTTAACATAGGGTTCTTTTATTTTCAAGGAAGTTCGATTCCTATGTATGCAATTATTAATGTTTTGAGTGGTTAATTAGATAAGTGTGAGGATATTTGTAAATTATCTTGAATGAAGGAGAACATGAGTGATTAATGATGATGAGAGAGTTAGAAATCAATTGAAAGTCTTGGACTAGAAAGTGGTTTCATGATTCGAGGAGTTAGAGAGGATTCTTAGGGATAAGTAGGAGTTAAAAGTGGACTTACAGTATATTGAGGAGTTAGTTCAATAGATTAAGGTTCTGAACCAGAATTAGTTCAACAGAACCTTTTGTATAAATGTAAGCCTAAAAGGCATAAAGAGTAAGTAGTTAGAGGAGTAGGCAGAGAAGTAGCTAGTGAGTCAGTTAGTTAGACTGTAAGCTTATGGGAAAGTGGAGAAGAAAGGCCACTGATATAGAAGATCAGGATGAGAAGGAATTCTCTGTGTAAATATTTGTTTATTAATACAGACAACTTGATTTCGAGTTTGTATAATGTGTACTGTGTAACTAAATTATAATCTGTGTGTGGCTAGAGTAATTATGTGTAACATAGGTTGCAGGTACAGAGCCAGAAGGGAGGAAAAATATAGAGAAGAGTAAGAGAACAACTTCCAACTGCAGTTGGGTAGAAGTTGTAGAGGCAACTCAACAGTCGCGATTGTGGGTAGAGTTATCTTAGAGATAACAATTCCAACAAAATAAGTGTTGGGTAGAATTGTTAGTCAGCAAGAGGTTCGAGGAGAGAACCATAGAGCTTGTGTTATGGCTTTGCACACGTCGACAGTACAGGAGGAAACATTTAGTGTTACAGTGAAGGTGGAGGAGAATAAAGGCATGAGTGGAGTTAAGTTAAGGAAAACGTTGTGGGGGAACAATGAGGGACCAGAATCCTGAAGGAAGCGAAAAAATAGAAAGTCATTGAAGAAACGGCATAAAGCCAAGGTAAAGTGTAGTGGGGGTAGAGAGTGTACGGAAGCTTGATCACTGTTGAAGTCCCACAATTGATCTTAGCCGTTCGCAAAATTTAATGCTCACGTCATAGTCAACTGCGGGGTTAAGTGGATTGATAACCTGCGTGCTAGTTGAAGCACCGCAGATCATAGGATTTAAAGGCCTTGTCATCCAATGGATATCGGTCCATAAAGAGATCAAGCTTTAAATGTAAGGGCAGACCCGAACTTTTATAGATTGAGGACTTGTAGTTCTCATCGGCTCCGTAAAGGCGTTAAATGTTGCGTAAGTGATCCACCCGATATCATTGTAGACTGCCGGATCAAGTGGAGTTTTATATACGATGCAGGATCACCGAGCAAGTCAGTTGATCAAGAAAAGATATCAACCTTCGGATTCAAGGTAAGATCGATGGTGGAGAAAGGTTGTGATAAAGAAATTGAAAAAGGCGGATCCGAGAAGTTATAGGCACGGTTTCATTTTATTTGAAGTTTAGTTGTGTGTTCGCATATCACATGCGAGAGGCAATGAAGTCACAGGATGGTGTGATGCGAGATTGCAATAGTCGTTGATCTGGTGGATGAAATCAACAGTGGAAGGGGCAATCGCTTATCGCAAGTCGGGAGTTCCGAAGGCATGATCTATTGAGTTGAAAGGTTCCACGATAAAGGATGAGCTGGCACATATAGTGGGGTTTGGTTAATATGCGCGGTTATAGAATTAACCAAAGTTTCCATAAAGGATGAAGGGTTGAGTTATAAAGTCCCGATAGAAGATTAATGAAGGGTTAGACTATAGAAAGTCTAATGAAATGTCTCCGCATGAGATTAAATGAAGGGTCCTTAAACCTTAGCTTATGAAGGTTTGACCAGGTAGGTCATAAATATCCCTGGGATGAATGAGACTATGCATTTTATATGCATACTATGGGTATAGCGGGTTATTCCTACGTCATATAGCCCTCTAGGTCGATGAATAAAATGAAAAATTAGCCTCTGTAGCTAAATATTATATCTGTAAATATGAGAGAATACATCAAGGGTTTCATATTTGGTGGAACAAAAATTGGATATAATTGAGGAAGGTTTCCTACATGTACACCATTTCCTTGGCAAAAGTTTAGGTGTGGTGTTCATTCCCTCCAGTTTTAGATCATCATTAAGGATTATGATAATCAGTTGCATGAGGAAACAAAGGAGTCCACAACCTGTTCCCAAGAAGTTGTTGTTCGCATTTCCATTCATAACCTAGATAGTAATACAATACCCTAAATTAAAAGCTACAAACGCCATAGTCAATAGAGGTAGTAGAAATTGGTGCTCTTGTTCACCATCATCTTCATCATCTCCTACACCACCTTTGCCATTGCCATTTCCATCATCATCACCATCACTACCCTTACCACCTTCTGCTGGCTTGCTTGTGCTCTCTCTAATCCTTTCTGCAAGGCCATTCAACATACTCTTGGCCCATGGACTATACAGAGCTTGGTTTCAAACTTTAACTTCCTGCTTCTCTTTCTAAAGGACCGCCTAGAAAGGGGAAATTGTCATCCCAAAAGCAAACAATACAATATGAATGTGCTAATAATTTCCCAAGGCCTAACCCTAGCCTTGCAATATTGACATTAGGACTCAATCCGTGGTTAATCTCATCCCAAGTGGATTGGTATAGAAAAGGTTGCAGTGCCATACTAGAGAAACTAGGGTTTGCAAAATGGGTATGGACATTTCTGCGCCACCAGTAAATGCTTCCACTGCTATACTGAGCCATTGTTGTCACTAGCTTATCCTCAAGTCGATTTAGACATTCTATCTCATGGTGTGATATTTAGATTGTGGAGAATTTGACCGCACCAAACATGTATGTATTCTATTTTGTTGCCATATATATGTACATCTTCCAATGCATGTCTGGAAATTATGTGACAACTCTTCGAATATAGAGTAATATTATTGCAATTCCCCCTTGCCTTTGCCTTCAGTTTTTTATATCTGTGGTGCTCAAAGAAAATCAGAGTAGAGGAGACTACATAAAACCATGCCGTTGGGATTGCAAATTGTCATGAATTAATATTTACTGTCCTACATAGCTGATGCTACGACTCCCTTCAACTTGACTATGGAGAATGATCATTCTCACCTCCTTACACCTATTCCAGAATAAGATAAAACAAAAATTCAAAATCAGTTGTGTATAATAATGGTGCTAGAGCCAATGGATCTTTACATAATGCACACTTGAATTCTCAGATCTGCAAATAAACTAGTTCTAGGGAAAATACACAGATTTGTTTGATGCAATATCATTCCACCAAGACACACTCCACTGCCTGATCTCACTTCTCTGATACCATGTTGAAAAACCTTTTCTGATCTACAGATAATTACTTGTGATATTATTTACCATTAGTTTAGCTTATTCAATTTTCATCAAGTAATTATACATCAGAAATTTAACCAATACTATTATAGCTATAGTATAAGAGATTTTACTTGAAACATAGGAACAAGTATATGGGAAGAAAGGAAAATTTGGCCATAGCTGCTACAACTAGAGCTTGCACAGCTATGATAACGTAGGTACAACTCCTTTTCTTCCTGCTTTGTCTTAGTGATTTGGATTTTCTAGCCAGATTTTGGTATTCTAACTTGTACATTTCTTGCTCAAATTTATACATAAACACTATGTTATTTAGTGGTTTATTTTGTTTTGGAAAGCCACTCGACACAACTTCTGCTCAGATGTAAACTAGTGCATTTGGGAAATCAAAGGGACTTGGGAAAACTCTTACTGAGGGTTCTTGGAAAGAGGCATTCGATGGACTTGGTGTGTCTTTACTCTTGATATCAAATCTTGCTATATAGGTACTATTTACACCACACTGTCTATTCAATTTCTAAGTTAAAACTTTCCATTCTGCATTTGTATATCCTTTATCCGTTCTATTTTACATGTTTAGCTCTGATTGATATGTTCTTTGTCTACTAATGGTTTGTTTTATTTCTTACTTGGTATGGAAAAATGCATAATTGAAACTAAACTGTGAAAAATATATAAATCCAGAAAAAACCTTTAACTACATTTCATCATGATCAAAGCCTATGGCTTTGCTAAAATAGGCCTGCAACTTTAACAACAGAAAAGCTAGAGACTCATTGTAGGTTGAACATGGCTTTAATAATTATATAGCATCAAATCAACACCTCTAAGTAAATGCAGATGCAACTTAAAAAAATACTAACATTTTGTTATACATTAAGTCAATTTCCTTTCAATCTTGGGGTTTGAAACAATTTATTTTCCCATTGAGATGAATTTTCTTAAAACCATGCAGTAAATTTTGTCTTATCTATGGAAAATATTTATACTTTGTTTGACTTAACTCTGTGTCTTCCCATGCTAGTCACTCTTTTAAGGATTCAATTTATCACTGTGGTAATATTTTTTTGATTAGTTGGTTCATGTCCACTGCTTTCTAAGTTGACTGATCGAAAATCCTTCTTTCTACTGTGACCTTCCTTATTTCACATGATGCTCCCTTTCACTGGCTTAAGGAGCTCGTTTATGACCACATTAAGGTCACCGTTGATATTATCTTTGTGGTTCTGGATTAGGGCTTCTGAAGCATGCTGCTCCAGCCCTTGAATTCTGTAAACAGTGTGGCCTTTTTCTTCTTACAAGGGCTCTATTATTTGTAGTAGTCCTATCCTATTTTTAAGTTTCCATTTCATCCTCAACAAGAACCTAAATAATATCATATAAGGTCAATGAATTTTTGTTGTATTTCAACTTCGTGGGCAAGTGATTCAAGGTCTGTGGTCAAGTTGTGAGAATATCTTCTAGCTGCGGCCAAAATATAGGAAGAAGTCCCATATGAAACAAGTCACAACCCATATATAATATTGTCCTTAACCATAGCAAAGAACTACTTCCAAACTCAGACCTGTTATGACAAACCCCTAACCAAAACAATCCCAACAATAACCAGAATTTATCCTCCTTAATCTTTGCTGCCACAGAGATATCTTTTTCTTTTGATTGATGTGTCCCAAATGAGAGAGAATGCTCCTCTATATATACAATTTAGTGGAGTTGAGGGGACGTGACTTTTGATCTTCTTAAGCCGACATATAGTTGAGGTCGACTTAAATAATTTACATGAGAGAAACATAAATTAAAAATTCCACTTCTACTTATCCAAATTTGACGATCTTTAGATTGATTTCGGTCCTCTCGAAAATAGGTTTTCTGTAATGCCCCACTTAAATCTTGTCCTGCAAATATTATTAATGTTTACATTATCTAAAAATATTGAGAAATATTGGTCTAATATAAAGTTCATGATTTCTATTATTCAAATTCCCAACTTACCTTCTCAAATTGAATCTTAGGTAGGATATGGTCTCCTTCCATTATTTCAAATAATATATATATTCATCTCATATTCCCCGATGTACCCTCACATTTACTAAAGAGAAGACATGGTCCTCTCTAGCTAATTATCAATATATATATTCATCTCACATTCCCCAATGTACCCTCACATTTACTAGGGAGAAGACATGGTCCTCTCCATTTAATTACATCTCACATTCCCCAATGTACCCTCACATTTACTTGGGAGAAGACATGTTCCTCTCCAACTAATTATCAATATATATATATTCATCTCACATTCCCCAATGTACCCTCACATTTGCTTGGGAGAAGACATAGTCTGTTATGGTCCAACCCTAACCCCCTTATTTATGTAATAGGATCGAGTCATAGCTATAGAGTCAATAAAGCCCATATTAATAATTGTAAGTGGTTAACCCGCATTTAATGAAGGGACCACAGTTAGTTGCAAATGGGCCATGGTATTAGATAGATGGTATTAATAAGAACCATGGTATTTCCCCATGGTATTGCATGTATGAATCCTATATAAAGGATAGAGACTCCCCTCGAGGAGCATTGTGTCTTATTTTGTAATTGAGCTCAGCTCTATTGGAGGTTGCCCCCTCGAAGAGGCAAGTGAACATTGCTTTTTGAATAATAAAATACTTGTTGTTATTTCTCATTGTTCTATGTTATGGGTATATTTCTTCACATATTTGGTATTCTGGTATCGTCTTGCAGGTTAAGAGCATAACAAGTGGTATCAGAGCGCTTTCCAGGGCTGGTGGGATCTCCAATTTTTAGCAATTTTTTTTTTTTTGGCTAGAGACGTGTTCCGGCGTCTTTAAACCACGGGATCTGTTGTTGAGCGCATAAACTTGCGGATTTGGGGAGGCATGCATGCAGGAAATACAAGAGGTGGTCACGCTTGTTGGACCCTCTTGTAACCCCTGTGGGTAACCCTTCGAGTGGTAGTGCATTAGATAGAACCACGCACGGATTGTCTTCCAAGTACCCTCTGGGTATATCGGAAGCCCCCTAGCTCCTTTGAAACCTCGCCATAGATAAACTTTCGGCCGTCTTACTGCTACAGTACACCGAGAATAGCACTCAGAGAGATTACTCGCGCACACGATAGGGTAGTCGAGTTGTACGGCTAAGGGTACAGTTGATCCTCCTTGGTTAGTGCCCTGAAAAATTGGGCTGAGTACCACTATCATACCCTTATGTATATTGTGATTTGTAGCACCTGACACTCCTAGAGACCATAGTTCCCTGATCTATCTCTGGATCATGCATAATCTTTTCCAAATTAGATCTCACAAGTGGGGTTTTGTCGCTGTATCAACAATCAGTTCCACTGTTCATATCTATCAGATCAGCCATTCATATCTATTAGATCCATCAGATCTACAACAAAAATCAGTTCCGCCATTCAAATCTCTCAGATCAGCCATTCAGAGCTCTCAGATCCATCAGATCCGCCATCCAGATCTGAGTAGTTGTGTGGGTTCCTATACCTGGGCGTGATTTTCGCAGGACTTTTGGAAGCATTGACATTTCTGGGATTCGGCTATTGCAGTATTCCTAAGCAAGAAGTAAAACTTCGTTCAAAGTAAAAAAAATAAAAATAAAAAAAATGAGACCCTCGGGGCGCTTATTGGTGACTTAGCCCATCAGAATCAGGATGACGAGCTGAGCAAGGTGGTACCATTCAGTGGTTAGTGCCAAAAAATTCGGGCAGTCCCAAATTTCAAGTACATCGGATCGGTGCATGGTACAAACTAGAGCTCAAGCTATGGCAAATGAGAGGATAGACAAACTTGAATCAACATTGAATGAGGTCATGTCGCAGCTGCAGAACTTAAGTGCAACATTCTCTAAGGGCAAGGTGGAGGCACGCGCGGAGGCATATATTGGCAATGAAAACATTGAGGGCGAGTCTAGCTAGTCTCTTCACCTCTTTGGCACCCACCAACAATCCCATCCGCGACCACCCAAGTTGGACATGTATAAATTTGATGGCTCTCACCCGGCTGCATGGATAGCACAAATGGAGCAATATTTCACACTGAATTACCTCCTGGATGATGCGACTCAGCTTAGTGTGGGTATCATGTACTTGGACAATGAAAGATGGTAATGGTGGCAATGGCATCAACATTTCTATGGAAGGCCCTTGACTTGGGAGAAATTCAAAAAAGCTCATATGGATCGCTTTGACCATGAATCTGATTTTGTGGGTCATCTCACTAAGCTACGACAAACAAGAACAATGAATGAATATATTGCCGCCTTTGAAGCCCTAGCTTTCCGCACTGGAGGTCTACACAATGAGTTCTATGTGGAATGTTTTGTCAGTATTCTCAAAGAAGCCATACAAGCCCACGTCCGACTACACCACCCTAGCTCATGGCTGCAGGCTTGCAGGATAGCTGGTGAAGTTGAACGTGTGTTAGCAGCCCAGTTCAATCGCCCAAATTTCATTGCCAAGGGTCGCCCCCCACAGGCTCAAAGCACTACCCAAACACTCCAGGTTCAAAAGGTGTCACCAGTAGAAATGGCAGAAAGAAGAAATCAAGGATTATGTTACTATTGTGATGAGAAATACTCCCCCGGGCACAAATGCAAGGAGCCCATATTCTTTCAAATTGATGCTACTAATCATAGTTCATCAGAGGAAGCCCCACCACTTGAGGAACCAGAGGAGGAAGAAGAGGACAACCAGTAGGAAAATGTACTTGAAGAACCAATTATCTCGCTGCATGCTTTGGCAGGGATTTCTTCGCCCCAAACTCTCAAAATCAGAGGTTTTATTAAGCATCGCCCAGTAGTATTCTTGATTGATAGTGGAAGTACACATAATTTTATCCATCAAAGAGTCGCGAAAGCAGTGCATTGTTTTGTCCAAGAAATTTCTAACTTCCAGGTCTAAATTGCTGATGGGGGGACAATGAAATGTGAAGGCCGCTATGAAAATGTCAAACTTCAAATGGGGGATTATCAGTTAAAGACCCACATGTTTGTCATACACATGGGGGGGGGTGCGACATTGTCATCAGTGCTGAATGGCTGCACACACTTGGCCCAATCACAATGGATTTCTAGGAGTTATATATGAGCTTTAAGCATAACAACCACACACATACCCTCCACGGACTCTAGGCGGGAGCTCCCTCTATCATCAGCTCACATCAGATGGAAAAATTGTTAAAAAAGGGCCACCAGGGAGTTATAGCTCAATTCATTTCCATCCAGGCCTTCGAACCCGATTCTCTACATATTCATCTTGAGATGCAACAGATCTTAAACAACCATTTTCCAGTCTTTGACAAGCCTCATGAGCTTCCACCCTTGAGAGGGGAACATGATCATAGCATTACTTTGGTCCCAGGGGCCAAACCACCAAATGTGCGCCCATATAGATATCTGTTCGCACAAAAGAATGAAATTGAAAAAATGATCAAGGAACTCTTGGAAGCAGGCGTCATTCGTACCAGCATTAGTCCTTATTCCTCGCCTGTGGTCATGGTGCTCAAGAAAGACGGGGAATGGCGTATGTATCCAGACTTCAGGGCCCTCAATAAGTTGACAGTCTAAGATAAATTTCCCATCCCGACCTTAATTTGGACAGATGTTTCTATGGATTTCATTATGGGTCTTCCAAAGTTAGGAAACAATCCAGTCATCATGGTGGTTGTGGACATAATTTCTAAGTATGCTCATTTTGGCGCCCTACCCCACCCTTTTACACCAACATGGGTTGCTCAATCTTTCATGGATTAGATTTGCAAATTGTAGGGCATGCCCACCTCCATTGTGTCTGATCGTGACCCGATCCTCACTAGTAACTTTTGGTAGGAGCTCTTCCAGTCACAAGGTACCCAACTACAACTCACTGAAGTAGTCAACAAATGTCTGGGGACCTACCTTAGGTGTTTCACTTCAGAAAAGCAACATCTCTGGGTATAGTGGTTACCTCTAGCCGAATGGTGGTATAACACCAACTATCATGCCACCACCAAAATGACTCCATATGAAGCAGTTTATGGTCAACTCCCTCCTTCCCCTACTCCTTATATCAAGGGATGCTCGAAGGTACAAGTAGTGGATCATCCCCTACAGAACCGCACAACCATGCTGGCCCACCTTCGAGAGAATCTTCATCAAGCCTAGAACCGCATGAAGCAACAGGCAGATCAACATCGCTCAGAACGCCAATTTCAAGAAGGGGATCAGGTATTTTTGAGGTTGCAACCATATAAGCAAACATCACTCAAAGACAAGGGTTGTTAGAAATTATCTCCAAAATTCTATGAACCATATCAAGTACTTCATCGCATTGGAGAAGTCGCCTACAAGCTAGCTTTGCCACCCAGTAAAAAAAACCATCTAGTCCTCCATGTCTCATGCTTCAAGAAAGTGATTGGGAACCATTGAAAAAGTCAAACTAATCTACCTGAAGTGGATGATGAAGGATCAATCTGGCTCTAAACTAAATAGGTTCTTGACACATGAGAACGACACCTGCGTGGCCGCACGATCAAAGAAGTCCTCGTCAAGTGGAAAGACACCTCTCCGGAAGATGCAACCTGGGAACCAACTACTATCCTTCAGCAATTTCTGCTGCTTCAGCTTTGAGGTCAAGGCTATTCTTATGGGGGAGGGCATGTTAGGGTCCAACCCTAACCCCCTTATTTATGTAATAGGATCAAGTCATAGCTGTAGAGTCAATAAAGCCCATATTAATAATTGTAAGTGGTTAACTTGCATTTAATGAAGGGACAATAGTTAGTTGCAAATGGGCCATGGTATTAGATAGATGGTATTAATAAGAACCATGGTATTGCCCCATGGTATTGCATGTATGAATCCTATATAAAGGATAGAGACTCCCCTCGAGGAGCATCGTATCTTATTTTGTAATTGAGCTAAGCTCTATTGGAGGTTGCCCCCTCGAAGAGGCAAGTGAATATTGCTTTTTGAATAATAAAATACTTGATGTTATTTCTCATTGTTCTATGTTCTAGGTATATTTCTTCGCATATTTGGTATTCTGGTATCGTCTTGCAGGTTAAGAGCATAACATAGTCCTCTCCATATATATATATATATATATATATATATATATATATATATATATATATATATATATTCATCTCACATTCCCAAACGTACTTTCAAATTTACTTAGCAGAAGACATGGTCCTCTCCCATTAATTTCCCAATTTTATATTCATGTCACATTTCCAAATATACTCCCAGTTTTACTTGCGAGAAGAGAAGTCAATTGTAACGATGGATGAGAATTTAATGACATTAATGAGAGGTGGTTGAGGTGGAGAAGAGAGGAAGGGCATAAAAGGGGAAGGAGGAAGGGAGAAAGGGGGATGTTGGGTCTTGCTTATGATTTTAGGATTGGTTGTGATTTTTGGAGACCTTAGGAACCTGTGGAGGTTTCTTAGGTTGTTGAGAAGAGAGAAATATTGTTCATCTTGGTCTGGATCATTCATCTTGGACACACTGGTTGGACTTGGGCTCGGAGGGCTAGGAAACCTGTGGAGATTTCCTGGGCTAGGAATTATTTCCTAGTTGGCTGGGAGGTAAATCCAGTTGGGTTAGTCAAGAAGAGCATTCAGCAAGAGCAATAACTCACAGGCATCTCTACCAGCCATCGGTACAGGTATTCCTCTATAGATTGTTCACGTAAATTTATTAAAATGGAATGTTCACTATAAGTTATAAGGATTAGGATCAAAGAAAGGATAAAATTTTCATTGTTTAAAAGTCTTGTAAGAAAGTAAATTATTGCCTCTGGTTGCTTTTAGATTCTAGAAAAATAGATGTGTTAGAAGACCCTAGGATAGGGCTCTTACACATGGTATCGGAGCTATTGTTGTTTCATGTATGGCTTAAGTGGATATGATTTAGCTAATGAATGACATAGTGAAATTATGATTTTTTCCAGTATGAACCACAAAATTGACACGTGGATACTAGACTTAATAATGTGATGATTATATGTCTTGTTGTTATATAAATGCATGAATGAGAGCTAACCCGCAAGGGGAATAAACTATATGATAGCCGAGATCTACTCTTCCATTGAGGGAAGGTCGAGACATCTCATGGGGAAGGTATAATGTACATTGTTATACTACATTTGGTATCTACTTGATATGCACTCTTATGACACGAGTAAAATGCAAATGACAGGTGGCAAGATGACCTGACTAGATTATTCGATGACAAGTCCAACCAGCTTTGTAGTGTGGTTCGTGTTTGGGCATTGAACCTAGTTATAAGGAGGGGTGGAGGCATTTCCCACTGTGTATCCTCCGAAAACTGGAATCGTGGGAGGGCAGTGGTGGACACGCTCCTCTAGACGTGTGATGACGATTTCCAGTTGCCTGCTGGGGAAGTTAGGTCGATATAGTCAACGCTTCCACCATGTCAGTTTTATCAGTGGTTAGTATGGCCGTTGCCACTGATAAAGTAGCAGAGGACGGATAGGGTGGGAACGGAAGTAGGTCAGGATGGATAGGAGGATATAGATCAGTTGGAGACTCTTGATGGGAAGTAATGTCATTGTTTGACTTATCAAATTTTACTGCTATAACTCTCTATGGTTTGCTATGCTTTCGAACTCCTTGTATCTTTTCATTCTAACTTCGGGACGAAGTTTTTTGAAGGAGGGGTGTATGTAATGCCCCACTTAAATCTTATCCTGCAAATTTTATTAATGTTTACATTATCTGAAAATATTGAGAAATATTGGTCTAATATAAAATTTATGATTTCTATTATTCAAATTCCCAACTTACCTTCTCAAATTGAATCTTAGGTAGGATATGGTCTCCTTCCATTATTTCAAATAATATATATATTCATCTCACATTCCCCATTGTACCCTCACATTTACTAAGGAGAAGACATGGTCCTCTCTAGCTAATTATCCATATATATATTCATCTCACATTTCCCAATGTACCCTCACATTTACTAGGGAGAAGACATGATCCTCTCCATTTAATTACATCTCACATTCCCCAATGTACCCTCACATTTACTTGGGAGAAGACATGGTCCTCTCCAACTAATTATCAATATATATATTCATCTCACATTCCCCAATGTACCCTCACATTTACTTGGGAGAAGACATAGTCCTCTCCATTTAATTATCAATATATATATATATATATATATATATATATATATATATATATATATATATATATATATATATATATATATATATATATATATATATATATTCATCTCACATTCCCAAATGTACTTTCAGATTTACTTGGGAGAAGACATGGTCCTCTCCCATTAATTTCCCAATTTTATATTCATGTCACATTTCCAAATGTACTCCCAGTTTTACTTGGGAGAAGAGAAGTCAACTGTAAGGATGGATGAGAAGTTAATGAAATTAATGAGAGGTGGTTGAGGTGGAGAAGAGAGGAAGGGCATAAAAGGGGAAGGAGGAAGGGAGAAAGGGGGATGTTGGGTCTTGCTTGTGATTTTAGGATTGGCTATGATTTTTGGAGACCTTAGGAACCTGTGGAGGTTTCTTGGGTTGTTGAGAGGAGGGAAATATTGTTCATCTTTGTCTAGATCATTCATCTTGGACACACACACACTACATCTGGTTGGACTTGGGCTCGGAGGGCTAGGAAACCTGTGGAAGTTTCCTGGGCTAGGAATTATTTCCTAGTTGGCTGGGAGGTAAATCTAGTTGGGTTAGTGAAGAGGAGCGTTCAACAGAAGCAGCAGCTCACAGGCATCTCCACTAGCCACTGGTATAGGTATTTCTCTATAGATTGTTCATGTAAATTTATTAAAATGGAAAGTTCACTATAAGTTATAAGGATTAGGATGAAAGAAAGGATAAAATTTTCATTGTTTAAAAGTCTTGTAAGAAAGTAAATTATTGCCTCTGGTTGCTTTTAAATTCTAGAGAAATAGATTTGTTAGAAGACCCTAGGATAGGGCTCTTACATTTTCAATTCCACAATTATATTCTCCAAAGGATTTGTTAAAAGTGGAATTTGGCCTTAGTTTCCATTTTTAACAAAAATAAGCATCAATATTTTTTTCTAGCATTTTGGGCTGAATTCACAATAGTATGCTAAAAAGTGTCATTGCAATGTCTGAAAATTAGAATATATAAATGTGAGATATATACTCTACATCTTTGGGTTATCTCCTTTTCAAATTTGAGTTTTTTTAGGCTACATGTTAATTTCTTGAACTTTGAACTTTGAAGAAATTCCTGAATGGACTTCATAAGGCAATGGTACCATAAATTGTGTTATTTCAAAGATTTGACTTCCATATTTTCACAAAATACAATTTCCTCAATAAATATTTATATGTATAGATACTTATGTTTAGGATTATATGTTTTGGAGTGGTTCCTTTATGTTTTACTATAATCTTGATGTTGACAAGCTTTAGTTGAGTTTTTTCATCAATTTCTCATAGAATATGCAAAAGGAAATGATTGTCAAAATGTGGAAAAACTTACATTTCTCCTGATTTCTTTTTTTATTGTTCATGAGAGGATAATCATGTTGTAGGAATGAGTTATCCTACAGTCTGTTTCAATTTATGGATTTTTTTTTCCTCCCTTTTTTTTACAAGGATGTAGATTTCATTTTCATGTTGATGGTTTTTGCATGTATTTTATCTAGCCCCGAATGCTGGTAATGAAGCAGATCTTGAGAAGTAGTCATGGACACAAACTCTATTAGAGGTTAATGTTACAATACCACTTCCACCTGGTATCAGAAAACGTTTAATGGTTGGTGACATAAAGAAGAGTTATTTAACGACAAGGTTGAAAGGGAAACCTCATGTCTTAGTTGTAGGTCATTTATTTTCATTTCTTAGCTGTAAGTCATCTGTTTGATTTTGAGCTTTATAACATCAATTATTTCGCTAATCCAATATGCATGGGCTGTATTTCTCACCCGATGTTAGTTACTTGACATGGTTGATATAACATTCAATTCTAGGCCACTTTTATTTTAAGTCATAAATTTTATCGATTAAAATGATGTTCATATTTTGATTGGTTTACTTGGAGCTTGATTTAAAAAAGTTTTGTAAATTCCACGTGGATGATATTTTTTCAAGGTGAGCTCTTTGCACCAGTAAGGTCATATGATTCCTAGAACATAGGTATACAACAAGTGCATGTTTGGCCTTTGTTGTGTCTATGTTATTTATCTCATTGATGGATGGTTATTGATTGATGTAAAACAGGGGATGGGAAGGTCCTACCGATTCTCTAGACAAAACAAAATCAAATGGAGTGGTAGAATTGTGTTTTAAAGGGTGAGCCATAAATCAACACTTGAAAGGTAGAACTTGAGAATAACATGCTATCTCAATTGGACCTAGAGACACAATAAATTGTGGAAAAAAAATTGATGGTATTGATGATTCTTCCCTACAAATAAGCTCTAACTGTTAGACCATTGCCTAAATTTCAGTTATCTGCAATGACAATAGTGACTCTAGCTTTATTTGTATGAAAGTGACTTTGGCTATTGTCCTCTTCGTTTCCTATGAATGATTTTGATTTTCAAACTCCAACTAGTTTGTTGTTAAACTAATTAATGATTTGATGACAAACATATAGTTTTCAAAGCTCTTTTCTAAATCTATTTTCTTGAGAAAATTTGTCTTTTTACGTTAGGTACTATAGATTGCTACTGTGTGACATATGCTATGATATAATTGCCTGGATAAATAGACATAAGTGTTGTACACCATAGTCTTTTTTAAATCTAAAGAAACAAAATTTCCAAATACAAAGTTTATTAATTAAGAACATCTTTTAGGCTTCTTAGCTAAGTTATGATTATATTTCGGTAGGGGATTTTGTGTATGCTGATATTGTGTTGTCTCTTTGGTTTCTGTCAAGTAGCAATGGTTAATAAGGAATGTGTTCTTGAGCAGGAGACACACATCTTATTCTATTATCGACATGGATCTCCATGGTTTCTAGACATGGCAACAAAAACATAGATGTCAGTGGAATCTTCAAAGTCCGTGTTGGATGAATTTAATACTAGTGATGATTTTGATTTCTTGTCGGATAGAGAATGTCACAAGTCAAATTCAAATAAACAGAAGCAACTCAAGAATGAAGGTGAAATTCCAAATTGCATGTTGGTTTATGTAAAGGGGATATATATATATATATATATATATATAATTTTTTTTATCATATGTCGTTCATGGTTTTCGGAGATCCGTGTTACATTTGCACAAAAGTTTAGATATCATTCAGATATCTAAGCACCAAAAAACAACAACATTGAGATTTTTCTTTCACTCAACCTATAACATATTGCATCTGTCTTCATCAATGTTCTTCTTCTGTATGCTATCCACTTATGACATTTCCTTTGCAATATTTGGTTCATTTGCTAGTTATAGGTCATTTATATAGATTATAAATGTCTTAAGAGTTTCACTTCAAATTGAGTATTCAACTGAACCTATTGATTCTCTTATACATAACTATTTTTCCCTCCACCCACTTTTCATAACTTCCATAACCATTAGGTAGGGACTTGCAGCTTCGATGTTGCTTTGCTTGTTTAGTAAAATATTGTTGAGATTTTAATTTATTGAAAGTTGTAGAATTTACAATTTATGAAGTTTCAAGGTGTAATTTTTAAAATTCTAATTCTTTAAAGGGTGCTAGCTCAATGGACGAGCACCTGCTTTACAAGAAAGAGGTTGGTGGTTCGATTCCATCGTGCTCTGACATCCATATGGAATGGCGATGATCAATTTTTTGTGATAGAGGCTCTTTTGACTATCACCAATGAGCTTTGGTGACATTTTTCGACCCTCATCAAAATATGAAATGGTGACGGTCAATGAACGCCACCATATATACGCATCAATAGTCACAACCCTTAAAGGTCTGTAACCATAGATTGTTGTTGTTGCTATCAAATGGTGATGGTCGTTGTCCGTCATCATAGTAATTATTCGTGGTGGACCTTGAATGTCACCACAACACCTATACTTTTGGCAATGAGGATTTTGATGATGGTCAACGAACGTCACCATATATATGCACCAATAGTGATGGCCATGAAAGATCCATCACAATAAATTGTTGTTATTAATATGAAATGGTGACAGTCACTATCCGTCATTATAATCAATATTCATGACGGACCTTGAATGTCACTATAACGCATATACTTTTGGTGACGTTCAATTTTTTGTGACGGATGCTATGGTTCATCACCATTGCTCATATCAAATGGTGACGGTCGCTATCCGTCATTATAAATCATTATTGGTGATGGATTTTGAATATCACTACAACACCTGTACTTTTGGTGACACCACCTTCGGCGACGTTCAGTTTTTGGTGATGGAGGCTATGGTTAGTCATCATTTCTCATATGAAATGGTGACGATCGCTATCCGTAATTATAAATCATTATGACTGATGGAATTTGAATTTCACTACAACACCTATACTTTTGGCGACGCCACCTTTGGGGACGTTTAGCTTTTGGTGACGAAGGATCTTTTGACTATCACCAATGAGCTTATGGTGACATTTTTCGCCCCTCACCAATGTCTTTTTTTCTTGTAGTGGAGAAGTAATGCTACTGCACTTCTACACTTATCATCAGAATTCATAGAATTTTCTTGGACAAATTTCCATAAATATACTAAACCAAGCAATCCTTTCATTTTAATTGCCCAAAGCTTAAAATTTTTACATGAGAAAATTGGGAAAAATGGCATTAATCGCTTCAATATTGCATCAATGTCTGCAAATTTCTTATGTTGATTCATATCTTTATTAGGCATGAATTCAATAATTGGAAAAATTTCAAATCCTTCTGCAAATTCTACCATTTCATTTTTTCCCCTCAAATATCCATAAATCTATTGTATGTGTGAGCTCTGTGGAGGCGTCGGAGACGTGTTGAGCTACGTTGAAGATTGACGATGCTGAAGATTGTAAAGAATCTCTAGTAGAAGGTGAAGCTGTTGAAGACCGTTGCCATTTGGAGGAGACTGTGTGTTAAGTGTTGGAGCCATGAGGAGCTGCCTGGAGAAGAGTCCTGCGTTGATACTGTTAGACAGTTATTTTTTGAGGAGTCGCTAAGTGTTTGAGCAGCGTGCCGGGGTCATGAAGATTGGAGTATTGTTCTTTCTCTCTGTTATTCCTGCTCCAGGCTCGCTCTGATACCATATCACAGAACACAGAACACAAAACTGAATACGAAAAGTGATTGAACATTTGATTTCCAAAGAGGGTATTTATACACAATGAAGAATCTTCTCGAGTCAGTGGCAGTGGCTTCTTCGGGAAGCTACTTGAACTCTCGAAACTTCCTCATTAATTCTATGGAAGAAACTAGACTCAACGCATTCAATGCAAGTGGTTGGAATTAATGTTTTACAACACCCCCCTTAATTCCAACAATAAGATAAACACACAAAATACAATATCGTACAATACATAAGACACTATAAACATACTCTTAATAGACATGCCTGTTGGTTTAAGTCTCAGCTAGGCTTACAACATAATCAACGCATGACTTCGCAACACATCTTTCATTTTTTCCTTCTTGCTAAAGGGTCCATGCTAGTTCATTTGCTGATGTAGTTTCATCTTCACCTTTCTTGCCATGAAATAGTCATGGAGCTTATCCTTTCTTGATTGCAGGTTAACATTCTTTGTATTCAATATTGCTGCATGTTCTTGGGAGTTATGCTTGTCCTTAATGCTTGAAATTTCTTCTTTTATTGCTTCTTCTTGGCTATAAATATATGCACACTTAAAAGCAATGTTAGATTTATAAAAAAAATCATAAAAATAACCGTTGTCATCCTGCTCTTTTAAGAGAGCTTTGCTTCCTTCATCTTTCTTTGTTGACATAGTTGGTTGATACATGTCTTCAATCTCTTTAATCAACTTTGTTGCTGCAAGCATGTTACCCTGCATTTGATTTGTGTATGGAGGTAGGCAATGCTTCTCACCAAACAACAACTCATCAATAAGAAGTTTTTCTTGCATGAGATTGAACCACTCTTCATGAGACACATAATTATCATCAAATTTCACTTCATACGTCTCCACCTCATAGGAAGTTTCCTCACTATCACATGCTACTCTATTGTCAACTATAGACATACTTTCAGTCTTGATCCCAATTATGATGCTTTCAACATAATCACCATTTTTAACAACACCACTTTCATCATCTTCAACTTTCTCACTCCTCTCCATATTGAACTTCATTTCAAGAACATCCTAAAATATTTTTGCATTATGTATTTCACCAAATTCATGCAAAATACTAGACAAAATGTTTTCATCTAGAGCTGATATAATGAGAAGTAATGCTACTGCTCCTCTACACTTATCATCAGAATTCATAGAAGTTTCTTGGACAAATTTCCATACATCTACTGAACCTCTTTTGTTTTTTTACCATGTGGAATAGTCCACTCTTAGTTACTTTTCAAGGTAATGAAACTTGTTTTCAAAGTAATGTAACTTTTGGCATAACGTTTTTGTGAACGAAGTTTAATAAGGTATATGGTAATTGTGGAAAATAAATTGCACGTGGAGAGCTAAGAGGAGAAATAAAGTGAAAGGAGTTTAAAAAAATAACTGTTAATTTGCATGATGGGCAAAATTAAAAGTGTGGTGGTTGAATTTTGGTGTGGTTTCTGATTTCCCGAAAAAGCTACTTCCACTGACTTGAGAAGATTATTCATTGTGTATAAATACCCTCTTTGGAAATCAAATTTTCAATTGTGTTTTATATTCAGTTCCGCCTTTTGCCTTCTTTGATAGTAATACGAGTTGATATTCAAAGAATATGAAACCTACAGGTTGTTCCATTCCTTTATAATTCTTTGTCTCTGTTCATTAGTTAGGTATTTGGGGCTTCAATGTATGAAATAATGCACTCACTAGTTAGGTATTTGGTGCCTTCAATGTATGAAATAATGCACTGATTACAATGGTTCCAGGTTTTTTAATGTAATTATTGCTAGTGTTTTTATGAAATTCACTGGTTTGGTATTGAGCATTCGCTTATGACATTCTCCTTGGGTGTTGCCCAATTTCTCCTTTGACTTGGCTGGCAGGGTTTCTCTTTTGACATGGCGCGCAGGGACTACCAATGTTTGAGCGCTTGTTTAATTCAAACAAGCTTAGGATTTTCAAACTAGGCATTCGATAACTTGCACCCATGCTTCCTGTTAAAGTTGTAGAAGAACGGTTTATATGAATAGTATTATTGATATGGATAATTTTCAATGTAATGCGTACTAAATACGGCTACCATCTTGCCCATTTAACTGAAGGAAGGCGATTAAACTTTTAATTCTGTGAGTATTGATCCTTGTCACCTCTGATAAAAGTGCATTTTTGCAAAGAGAAGTAAAATTGGGATTTGTGTGCAAAGAAAAGTAAAATTGAGAATAGGTAGCTCATAAACCAACTTTTGGTCATATGAAAGAGAGGATGCCACAACAAGGGGAAATATTAACAAGAGTGGTTACATAAGTAACACAAGTTTGGGTAAATTGAAATGTTCCATTTAACAAATGTATGCACAATACATAAATAATTTGTAATAATAATGGCAACTGAAAAATGAAAAATTGATTTGATAACCTTTGATATTGTCCTTTGGATGTTGAGAATACATTTGTAATATTCATTTAATAAAAATAAAAATTCTAGATCACTTAATGTAACTATAAAAATAAAAATTAAATAAATAAATAAAACAAATTGATAGAAACTCATACTAAAAAAATTAGACAAAAGAAAAAGAAATATAATTAAAAAAACTAATAAAGAAAAAAAATTATTCAGAAAATTATTAGAAAAAAAATTAAAAGAATTAAACATTTTTCTTTTATCCTAGAGGAATCCAACAATGACAGTACTACTTGGTATCCTCTAGGTCACAAACACGGGATTTGAATCTCAACAATCTGCTCATTTGTGGAACAATGACATAGGTGAATAGTCTCAGCCTTAACATGGTGTTGAATTAAATGATACTTTGTATTGATATGCTTGATTAGATCATGGAACTTTGAATTCTTCACCAATTTTATTGTGTATTGATAGGCTTGGTCGGAACTTTGAATTATTGGCCAATTTTATTGTGTATTGATAGGCTTGGTTGAAACTTTGAATTCTTGGCCAATTTTATTGCAGAATTATTTTCAATGTAGAATACACTTGTTTCTTCAACAAATCTTCAAAAATTTTCTTGAGTCAAACAATTTCCTTTATTGTTTTTGTAGATGCCATATTTTTTGACTTTATTATGCGACCTCCCAAAACAACTCCTAATCCTCCTAACATAACCTAAAATAGATACTCCATTTTACTTATCTCAATCAAAATCAAAATCAAAATCAAAAACAAAGATGTATCCTTTATAATCAATAACTTTTGAAAGATATAGTTATAACAAGGGCCCGGGTGTTACAATTGAGATGAGTATATATATATAGGAGTATAAACTGACCATGCCCAAATTCGTAGTTGAAAATCTATATATAAGAGCATGTCAAGGCAGTTATATGATTGAGTGCATGCAGCCAAATGGATACTAGTACTCCATCCTCAACTGACACTTATATGCTTTTATGCTTTTATGATTCAGAGAATGCAACCAACTGGATAATACATCCTCAACCTCATTAATATGATGTTTGAACTCGATTATTTGTCACAAAAGTTTTCTATTTATTAGAGCCCTCCTTGTGTCTAGTTGCCATCCTGGATATGATACGGAAAAAGAGGGTGAAAAACTCTTCTTAATAATCAATTATAACTTGGGAGTTCTGGGCACAATTATATTAGCATCATGAATCAGGGAACCCCAAACACCGGACTGCGATTTTAGTTAACAGACGTGAAATGCTGGTCTTGATATTATGCACCATTCCAAAAAGCAAAATTGAAATATATAAACTTGAAGGATTATGTTTAACTAAACAAATATCTTGACTTTCAAACATGCGGAACAAATTCGGCAAACCTTATTTAACTCAGATAAACAAAATAATAACGGGGAGATTGTGACTTTAGCCTGTGAATTTTCCTAATTTAAATTTTATTTTTAAATTTAAATTTATTTAATTTTCAAGGAAACTCGCATGGCAATATATATCATACGACTCAAATTTATTATTTACAAAAATTCAAACTTATTATTCATTATATATATATGTATATTATTTACAAAAAAAAAAAAATATATTATACATTTACACTTACTCTTACACTATTTAAGCTATATAAAATTAAAATTATGATGATAATATAGTTAACGTCTAGTTAGATCAAACTTTGGTCTATCGACCTAAAGAAACTAATTATTTAGTTTGATTTAAGATTTTATTCCTATGCTCAAAAAGCTTGGAGAGAAGCCTCCCGAGCTCACTGTAATTTTGACAACGTAAAAGTCTAGGAAGGTCAGTGTTGCAACAAAATTTTGAAACTGAGATCTAATGTGGTTGTACGCAAGGCACTCTAAGAGGAAGTGATTTTCGTCCTCGATGTTCGTATTCTCACAGAGATGGTAGAACCGTTTCATCCATGGTGTTTTAGGAATTGCCCAATAGCCCGTTCACTATGGAGCTCATGAGAGTTCGTTCTAATCTTTTCTATATTAATTTTCTTCTTTGAGCTAGTTAAAATAGAGAGATACTTTTGATCTTCTAGGGTGGGGTTGATGACCTCCTTACAATATCTTAATTTTCTTTTAGTTGCTAAATTTTTCTCACACCACATTTTTTTCTTTGAACTTAGAAGTAACAATATTTTTAATGTTATTAATGTTTTGCAATGCAACATTCTCGTCGATCTCCCAATGGTTTAACCAGGCCCTGGAGTCTTTATACCAACCTCGTTGGAATTTAAAGCTAGCTTAAGAAGTCTATGGTCTCCTATGTTATTGAGTTTGTGCTTGTACAACAAAAGCCTAGTCATATCTAGGCTCTTGATAGGGGAAAGACCCACTTCTATAAGGAGAATAGGATAGGGTGTGTTGCTTTTAATTTTGAGGTTATACGTTATAAAATGCTTTTGGATTTGCTCAATCTTTCTCTAGGATTCTCTAGAGATGCTACAACCCCAAACCTCACATCCATATAAGATAATCGGAGTGACTAAAGTTTCAAAGAGAAACTTTTTTCTATCCCACATTACGAGGTTTGTCGTTTTACACTTATTTTCAAGACCAAAATAATCTTTCCATCCCCCATTAATCCTTTTCTCAATGCTATAGTTCCAGTTGAGCTTGTAATGAATATCAATTCCTAGGTACTTGTAGGAAGACACTTCCTCCAAGTTACTACTGTCATACATAAAATTAGTGTAAGTGTCCTTCTTGGATTTGCTAATCATAACTTTTGTTTTGTCAGTGTTAACAATCATACCCATGGTAGAGCAAAAATCCTTAAGAAATATAAGTTGTTTATCAAGATCAAATGGGCACCTTGTGAGAAGAACAATATCATCAGCGTAGAGAAGAAGGATGATGATTATCCCAGCTAAGATCGTGCCAGCACATCCTGCTTCCTCTAAACAACCTTCTAGCTTGTCGATGTAAATGCCAAATAGAATAAGAGAGAGGGGGCAACCTTGTTTAACTTCGATATTACACTTAATATCTTTCGGACACCCCTCAACATTCAAACTTATTAATTAGAATTATAAGTATTATACCATTCAAACTTATTATTTTCAAATTTCAAACTAACTAATTAAAATTATACCTATTATACAACTTAATATTTCAAATTTGGAACTGATTATTTTTAAATTACATTTCAAACTTATTATTTTTAAATTACATCAAATTAAGATTATTACATTGAAATAGGCTCTCCAACTTAATAAGAGAGAGAATCAAATTAAGATTATTACACTGAAATAGGCTCTCCAAGTAAATATTTTGACTTCGCCAAAGTAAAATAAAGATTAAATGAAATAAAAATAATTTTATGTTAAAATAAAATTAATAAAAAAATAAAAATAATTTTATGTTAAAATAAAAATAATTTGTTATTATTATTTTTATTAATTTCGTTAAAATAAAATAAAAATAATTTTATATTAAAATAAAAATTATTTATTATTATTATTTTTATTAACCTTCTTATTTGAGTTATTTGAGATTATTCATATGGTTTGAATATGAATTTTTAGGAGATGGTTTGTGTACCCGAATCTTTAGGAGCTAAATTATGTAGGAGTTTTATCTGTCCACCGATCATCATAGACTAAAAAGCCAATACATAAATTATTCATATGGTTTGAATTTGAATTTTTAGAAGATGAACTCATCATTATAGACTCAAAGGCCAATACATAGATTAGGAGTTTTCTCTGTTCACCCATCATCCTAGATTAGAAAGCGAATACACAGTAAAAGAGAATGCTGACCAGATCTATAAATAAAATAATGAGAAATTAGAGAATAAAATAACAGTCACAAAAGTTAAAGTAAGAGAAATAATGAGAGGTTGGAGAATAAGATAACAGTCACAAAAATTAAAAATTAAAGTAAAATAAATAATGAGAGGTTGGAGAATAGAATACCAGTCACAAAAGTTAAAGTAAGAGAATGCTGACTAGACCTATAAATAATGAGAAGTTGGAGAATAGAATAAATCACAAAAATTAAATATTAAAATAAAGTAATTAACCGTTAAATCAGTTAATGATAAAAGTTAAATATTAAAATAGAGTAATTAATCGTTAAATCAGTTAATGAAAAATGATATGAGATATTTTAAATATTAAAATAAAGTAATTAACCGTTAAATCAGTTATTGATAAATGATATGAGATAGTTAAATGATACGAGATGGATGAGATGATTTAACCGGTTAATGATAAATGATATGAGATAAGTTAAATATTAAAATAAAGTAATTAACAGTTAAATCAGTTAATGATAAATGATATGAGATAGTTAAATGATACGAGATGCATGAGATGATTTAACCAGTTAATGATAAATGATATGAGATAAGTTAAATATTAAAATAAAGTAATGAACAGTTAATGATAAATGATATGAGATAGTTAAATGATATGAGATGGATGAGAATAGGAGGTAAAAATATAATTAATGCAAAATTTTTGATAAATGATATGAGATAGTTAAATGATATGAGATGGATGAGAATAGGAGGTAAAAATATAATAAATGCAAAAATATTAGAAAATGGTCAGTTTTTTTTTGGATTAAAATGAAATATGAAAATTTATTTTTTTTGGATTAAAATGAAATATGAATTTTTTTTTTTCTTTTTTTTTTTTTATATATTTTTTAAAGAAATTAATCTTTGGGAGAAATTTATCAAGTTAACAAATAAATTTATTAACTGGATAAATATATGTGAGATATGTAAAAACTCTCAATTATTTCGATTATACTGATGACAATTTGCAATATTCTCTCGTAAGGTTATACACATGATACAATGTCTAGAAGCCGCCTTAATGCCCAATTATATTAAAATAGATAATATTGGTTTAAATATAGATTAAAAAATATCAAACTGATTACCATATACTCTGGAGGAGAACATAAAATTAAGATTAAAACTCCCCAAATTATTCAAGCTATATAAATTAATGAAGCTGATGACGGGACATATTAAAAAGTTGCCAAAAGCCTATTTGAGCTTTAAAGAAATATACAGTATACTCGGTTGATTACAATGTAAAAATAATGTCGAAACTCGGTTGACTAATACGTTGGATTACAATAAACTATGTGATTACAATGTAAGAATAATGCCCAAAGTTTTGTTAATTTAATTAATACCTTCTGCTAATTTGAAGGTGTAACTATTTCAAGTCTTAGCAATTTCATTATTCCCTGCCCTGCTGGGGATAACAATGTTGAATGGTGTCGTTACTGACATTGTAGATATGAGTATTGCAAGTTTGAGCTCAATTAATGGACGGTATTATCCACATAAATCCTGAGATAAAGAAGATCAGTATGTTGTTAAGTATTCGCTTTTGATAATAATTTTAAAAAAGAAATTTCAAAACTCCAAGGTACAATTTATAATGCATTTGTTCATTCATTCACTCGCTTATTACATGCTAGAGACAGCCGGCTATGTTGCAGAGCCTATATAAGCTCCTACAAAACCCACTACATAAGTAGCTGGAGTGCGAGCAGCATGTTTATTTACATACAGACACGTGGTAGTTAGTCAGTCGCTCAGGAGCTACCGCCGATAATGGAATAACCTGCGCACACACCAATCAAAACAAAAATAAGCCATTGTGTATAGCAGGGAAGAACTTAGAGAAAGAATTACAGATAAAGTAGGACAATTAATTATTGTTCGTCCATAATTGGTAACGCTGTTGGTTGGGAGTGACTTACGAGAGTGGCGTCGAATATCGCAGCGGCGGGGTGACTCGCGGACGTTGCATCTATTGGGAAGCTCTTCGGCTCTCTCCATCATCTCCTCTTCTTCTTCCCTACCGCGCCCTTCGCCGCGGCGTCGGCGGCGTTGATTAAGTGGTGCACCATCGGATTCCGTGAAAAGCCCCTCCGTGGATGAATCATACGATTGAGATTGATCTAGTGCTTGCTCTATGGCTTGGCATCGGCAGTGTGGAGACATTCTTTGCAATTCCTCGCAACATCTTTCCGATGGCTGTTCTCTCCGACAATCTCTGCGGGTCGCACGACCGTCCTTGCTGTTGCACCACCTCTCCATCCATGACGATGTCTACATGAGCAGTGCCCCACTCAAGGAGAAGCAGAAGGGCCGCGAATAAAGTCACCCATTTCAGCGTCGACATTGGAGAGGAGAAGACACCAATTCCTTTCTTCTTTGTTAATTTCACTGATGGAATACAACTGATAATGTATGAAGAGTTGGTGGGTATTAACTTTGTATTTATGGATGGTGAGGGAGGCGAGGAGAGCGACCAGCGCAACACGAAGAGGGGTAAGAGAGGAACAGTCGCAGTGCATGCAGATTCTCAGTCTCCACGTCCCACTGCAACGCCACCCGAAGAAGGAACGCCTGGCTGCTTCCCTTTCAATGGCCGCGTCTTTCAAAGACGAGAAGAATCTTGCAGGCGGAGTACAGGTCACGACAGTGCACTGCAACGTCCGAACGACGCGACTCACTTTAAGAGTATCGCATTTTTCAGAAATCACCCGAGTCACCAGAAATTGCTTTGCCCTTTTCCTTTGTCATCCTTCTTCGTAACCCACGAAACATCGCATTCAACATCAGAATGTGATGACGTGTGCACAGAACTCTTTGTTTCAACCTTATTAGTATTACCGCCATATCATCACTGCTCAGAATCATGGGCGCAAGCTCGACGACATAGTCTTGAGTAATCCACAATATACCATTCAAACACTAAACATTTCATGCATCCACATGCAACACTGTATCGATGTACTTTTAATGACCTTTTCCAAAATAAGGGTATTCTCTTCCTTGCAATTTTAGGACTATTCCCTTTAGGGGGAAATTTAGGGTGATATCTTCCAATATTAATGAACTCCATATGACTTTAACCTTCCTACTTGGCCTATGTAGTATCCTGAATAAAATTGCATTGGTTAACTAATTTTTCGGGATTTTGTCTATTATTTTGCTAGTTGATTTCCGTATTTCTAGTTAGGGCGAAATATTTAGATACAGTTGTCTTTCTTTATTTCAATTGTGTAAATATTTCCTTTTTGATTAATAAGACTATCCAACATTCATCACTTTGATTATGTTTTTTTCCAGGCTTGTTCATCGGTCGTATTAGAGCGTGAGGTTTGGCAGAGCACAACGCAAGAGTTGATCCATTGTTATGAAGGATTAGAACATGTCTAATTCGAACTCCATTATCGCAATAGAAGAAGGATCCATTGTTCTGAAGTTTTAGAATATGAAGAAGGATCCATTGTTCTGAAGTTTTAGAATATGTATGGTTCGAATTCCATTATTATAATAGAAGAATAATGTTGTGGACACATCAAAGGCGAGGTGGACGAGTTGTGTGGACACCTCTAAATATGTGCTGGACCCTAACAAAGACCCTTAAACCTGACTGGAGTAGTTGCCTGGTGAAGCCTGTGGGGTGTGTGTTATATTCTTTTCACAATTAGCCCCATGCGTTGTACGTTACACTGGGTGCATCAAGGGGTCATGGGGGGCGACAATCCCCCTGTCAGGCGGTTTGCAGGAGGGCGATAGCCTCCCTGCACAGGGTCTGGCGCAACGCCCTATATATATTATGTGGACCCAATAATAGTTGGTCGGACCCAAGGATGGGGGCGGGCCCAAAGATGGTGGACAGACCTACCCATGGTATTTTGTAGATCTGGTCAAGGGAACCACGATTATGTTCTAATACAGGGTTAATGGATTGGGGTTTATGAATGTTTCATCGTGTATATATATGTATTGTAAAATTCAAAGGAACATGTGAAAAATCAATTTGGGTGTCCTAGTTTTGGGATCCATGGAAAGATCTTTATGTATATTTGTTTTCTGTTCTTGCCATGGTTTATTTTTATGTTTGAAGAATTTGTTTGTAGGTAATTTCTGTACAGGGTTAAAACCTACAAAGTCGACGTGGAACCGACTAGTAGTTGACTTGGTAGAGTTGATAACACGCAGATCCCGTGTGGTTTTGGAAACCAACCTGAATACCACATGCTGTAATTTTTTGAAATCAGAGAGTTCCTCAGTAATAGATTTGAGCCGTTAATTAAAGTGATGAGCTATTTTGTCAAACTTCCTCCAGGGACTACCTCGCCCATTAAAGTTTGACAAGCAACGAGAGGTGAAGGACCTTTGGATACATTGAGAGATAATCCAAACCGTCGGTCTTGTTCGACCGTTATGCGTACACGAGACCTGCTTTTTTTAATATAATTCTCGATTTGTCTGCCATCACACTGTTGATTTGCAGCTGTCGCCGCCTATTGTTGATCTGTTGTGCTGATTTTGATGAATTATCGATTTTGGCCTATCAATGGAATTAATAAAATCAAAGAGATAGTTTGTGTTAGAATTTTTTTTTATTGGACAAGAGATAACATGTGTTGATGTATCAATCCACTTCAATTTAAAAGCAAGTTACCTATTATTAAATAAGTTGTTTTCTATCAAAAGAAATTCTATATAGCCACGATTTTGATTGTTAATTTTTTCTGCAAAAATGAATTCGTTGGTTTCTCTAGTTGGTGTTGTCCTTTTTGGAAAGGAAAATGATGAGTTGTTGTATAGGAAAGTTAAAAATATGCTTATTTTTAATGACCTATGGGAAGGAATTTGTGAAAAAAGGGAGATAATGAACCAAAGTAGACTACAAAGGAAAACAACTAGCAATTTGGGAGAGAAGAGATAAAAATACCTTTGCTTTAATATCTAATTCAGTGACATAAGAGGTAAGCATATATATTATTCAAAGTAAAACAACATATGAAGAAATAACAAAGTCAAAAGAACTTTATGATTCACATTCAAAATTGGAGATAATTCAATTATTATTGAAGTTGTTTAATCTGAAGATGAAATATAATGATCCTTTGAAACTGGCTTTTGAAATTAAAGTTATTAATCACAAAATTGAATCTATTGGTGTTAAGGTTGATTTACAATTCACTGCCATTATAAAAGCTCTCAACCCTAGTTATTCACACTACTTGGAATCTCTCCAAACAAGTGGACAATTAAAACATCTAGACTTAGATAAACTATTAGGTGAAATTGCTGAAAGAGAGAAGGAATTTGGAAAGAAATAGGCTCTTCCCAATCTCAATGTTAATAAAGAACAAAAATCTCAAGAAAAGTTTGCAATAAATAATAAGAGTGGCACAGGTCGTGGTAGGAGAAATTATAGAGGCCGGGGGGACAAAAATAACTAGGGAGACTCTAAAAAAACGATAGACAACAAATGAATTTTAATGTGAAACCAAATATCAAATGTTTTAGATGCAGTAAAATTGGTCACACTGCTACTAATTGTAGAATTCATTGGGAGAAAATAAGTGAAAGGGGAGAACAAATGAATGAAAAGAAAGACCAACCACCTCCAAATAAAGGAAGAATCATCTGAGAATGCACATTAGGTTGTTGCACAATGTAATTTCAATATATCTGATGTATTTATTACTTCATTGTCATCATGTCATGACAATTGGATCCTAGACACATGTGCCACTTGTCATATGACCTTTAGGGGAGATCTATTTGAAAAATTCAGTGATCATATTGATGTAGTAGTTAATTTTGCTGATAAGTCTCAAATTAAGCCTTCAGGGATCATATCTATTCGATTAAAGATGTCAGGACTTTGGGTAGAAGCAAAAATAGTTCTCAAAAATCTAATATGGACTCAAACATATGACATCAAATATTACAAAGTTTCAGACTTCCATCTTATTGGTTATTTAGATTTAGATTTTGATGGTGATAAGGAGCATGAAGTCTCTACTTCTAGTTATTTGATAAATATTGGATCAATAACTATCAATTGGAGATCATGAAAGAAATATGTTCCTGATGATTCTACCACCGAAGTTGAATATGTTGTAGAAAATCAAGCTACAAAATAAAAAATTTGGCTTCACAAAATACTTAAAGATTTTCTAGAGAAACAAAAGACTTCAACTCCTATATTCGTTGTCAACTCTTCTACAATTCAATTGGCTAGGAATCCTAAGTTTCATGATAGAACCAAGCATATCAACACAAAATATCATTTGATTTGACATCATGTTGAGGCCAAAACAATTCAATTGACACATTGTCCTACTTCAAAACAAATTGTATATATTTTTAATAAAGCATTGGAACGTGAAAAGTTTGAAAAATTTAAATCTTTACTTGGAATGTCAGATGTCCCTTTGGATTAAGGGGGGAAATGTTAACTAATCCTTCAGGATTTTGTATATTATTTAGATTATAATATAGTTAGGACATTGTTACTTGTTTTCCTTATTTCTAGTTATGGAGAAGTTATTCAGACATAACTGTCTCCCTCTATTTCAGATTGTATAAATATCTCTTTCTTTATTAATAATAGTATGCAAAATTCATCAATTTGATTACAGATTTTTCTAGGCTTGTTTAACAACACCTTAGTTGAAACTCATAAGTAATGAAGATCCATTTCCTATCCTTAATAAAGAAGGCATTAAAACCTTAAAGAAAGGAGACATTAAAACCTTAAATAATGGATTGGTAGGCTATTTCTTGAAACGCTAGCTTGTTTTGAACATATATACACAAAAAATGGGGTGGATTGGTAGCATCAAATATAATAAGATATGTATGTTTTCCTTTTATGTACAAATTTCCAATATATAAAAGAATGTTATTTTCCTACTTGAATAGAATTAAATATTATAAATAGAAGACGATAATACATATATGATAAAAAGAATGAGTCACAGATAAGAGAATAAATCTTCTTACTTTATTCTCTCATAACATATTGAAAAACATATGAATGTGGTCTCGAGTATGTGCCAACTGAGGTTCAATTTAGCAAAAATGTTTTGGGCACACACCAGATCCAAAAAATAAGAAGCCATGCGAAGCAAGGGGACCTTACGTCCCTTCAAATTTTGAGCTTATTCAATTTTTACATTGAGCTTCATCCCAATAATAGTTTCCCAATTCAACATATTTCTAGTAATAGCTATTCTGTGAACCAATGACACCCATGTCTCTCTCCATATAATTGTCACATCATAACCATGATTTACATAAAAGGTTCCCATAACCTTATAATGCTATAACTCCATGAAGACAAATTGAAGCATTTCATATCCTCCTTTCATTAAGTGCCCAAAATTTTACCCAAATCATATTAATCATGGAAATTGTTCACAAAATAAATGTTAAGTAACATTGTTACCTATGGGGATTTATGATATTTATTAACCACTTCAAAAGAAATATGACCACATAATTTTCATGTTCTTGATTAAATATTTATGACAATCGGTGTGGCTAATGATCCAATCTAGTGCTTCTACATAAGGAAACATTGGGTCCCTTTGTACAACTGAATGCAACCAAGACATTTTAATAATAGGGAACACTTTATCATCCACCCCCTCATAGCACGATGAATGTGAAGTGCCAACTTGGATTAATTCTCATCCTATAGCTTCATAAAAAAAAAACCCCCCTTGGTAAGGGGACTTGTGTCTTGATGGCTAGATTAATGTCCTTGTACACTGGTGGTTGAACAAACTCCTACATCGAAATGATTTGACTCCATGGTATTTATTAGCTCCATTAAGTTACAGAGGCTCTACAATTAGCAAGAAGGAATCCTCGCTAAACTTATATTTCTAAGATAATAATTAGTTAACTCTAAGAAATTGAGCGATGATAGCTTCTTGGAAGTGTAGAGGATGGCTAGTCGTAAAAAGAATTAGTGTAACTACAACTATGATTTGGTAGAAAAATACTCAACTTCAATCTATTTATTAAATAAATTTTCAATTTTATTGTAGTATTAATTCTATATTTAATGATTTATTTATAAACTTTGTTTTGTTGTTTATGATTTATATATCTATATAGGGCTGTGAGAGATAAATAAATATGATATATATGAAAAAACATTCCACAAGTAAATTCATTTTGGCATTTCTATTTATTAACATAGGAAAATAATTCAACATTCCTATATCCATTTCACATGAAATTTTACATTATACAGAGCCTCACTTTATACTTTCGAATAAATATTTTATCAATAAGAATGTGAAGTACGTGACCTACCTACTAGATTTTGTCCCTTCTTACATATGTTTGAAATCTATGAAATGAACTTCTAAATCATATGACATGAATTGTATTCTTTAATGTTGAAACAATGATTTCATATGAAGTTAGAGGATTAGCTTATTTGACTATATAGTTTTCAAATTAGAGGAAAAGTTGAAAGAATGATTTCATATTAAGTTAGAGGATTAGCTTATTTGACTATATAGATTCCAAATTAGAGGAAAAGTTATTTTGGATTGATTTTATGAAATGTTTTTTCTAGTCTATTTGACTGTATAGTTTTCAAATTAGCGGAAAAGTTATTTTGGATGGATTTTAGGAAATACTTTTTCTTTTGAGTGTAATTTATGTGTGTGAGATATTTTTATTATTTGAGATATTTCTCGTATATTTGTATTCAATAGTGTGGATAGTTAGTTAAACTATGGTCGAGGATTATTTATAATTAATTAATTATTGCATTTAGTACATTTTAAGATTTTTGTTTTTACTAAAGTTTTTTTAAGGGATATTTTAATTAAAAAGGACTATGTGAGTAAATGGCATATGAAATTTAATTCGTTAAGAATGAGAAAGGATTATGTGGGTAAAGGCCTATGAAATTTAATTTGTTAAGAAATATATGTGAATGCTTTATTTTCTTTGTAAATCTGTATTTTGAATTCATATAGGTGTATATTAAAGTTGATCAATGCTTTACTTTCTTGTAAAATTTATATATGTGTATATTAAAGTTGATCATGTTTTTTTTATCATTAATTTAAATAAATATGAAAAAATAGTTCTTTTACAATGGAACCATCGGGGAGATTTTATATAAAAGGTATGAGTTTAATTTATTTATTGTTCAAAATGTATGACTTAAGTAAATATGATTTTTGATGGACAAGAAGAACCTTAAATTTAGGTGAACATATCCACCAAAAATTTTAAACACAAAATTACACTTTAAAAACATAAGCTATTTATTGTAATTGTAGAGTTGCTATGGAACTATAAAGCTCTTGCTACATAATGCTTTGGTTTATAATTCAAAAAAATGTAATGGAAATAGATGTATTTTTGGTAAATCAAAATTTTATATTTAGATGTATACATCCACAAAAAAAAATCAAGGATATATATGTTGTATTTGAAAGATATAGGTTGTTTATCCTATTACATTTGAGATTGCTAGTTTGTTGTGTATTTAATTGTTGATTGGTATATAATTTAGAGTATATCAATTAGGTATTAATAGGTATTAGAAACAAATCAGATAATAAAAATTATACTCAAAAAAAATTTCAAATTAGATTTTTCTCTATTTGATATGGTAAAAGCCTTTAAATTATAAAGAATTGCTATCTTACTTTGATGAGATTCAACTAGATTAAATATTTTTTGAATATATATATTTCTATTAAATAAATCTAAACACAACTTTTAAAACTTAAAATAACTATATATATATATATATAATAATAATAATAATAATAATAATAATAATATCTATTTTTAAGATCACAGCCAAGCCAGACACCAAATTGGTGTATGAGACTCCGGGACAAGGGACCCACCTCCACGCAGCTATTTGACTGCTAAGCCTACGAAGGCATATATACTCTACCCCCTCTGGTTTTGAACCTGTGACCTCTTAAGAGGAAACACATGCTCTTAACCATTAGGCCCACTCAAACTGTATATATAAAATAAATTATAATTTCATTTTATTTATTTAAATAAATAAATAAATAAATAAATAGTTAAACTAGTTTCTTAAGAAAAAAATAAAAACATGATGAAAAAAGTAGTTACAGGAATATAGGTTCTATATTAAAAAAAAAATTGAAATAAAAATTTCTTACACCCAATTCTACATTAATAGAAAGCACAAAAGAAAATTAAAATCCTCTTAACCAACAAAAGTGGCCTCTTGAGATAGATAAAACAATCTAATTATAGGAAATTTGCTTATGATTAAAAAAATATAAAATATAAACGCAAAATTGATTTGAACTACACTTCTATAGAAAAATACGAAGAAGTTATCAAGTAGAAGAATTCTCAATTAAACAAATTGGCCTCCTAGTTTTTAGCATTTATATTTGTTTTCGCGATAACTAAGTTTTTGGTGTAATGATGGAAACTAATTTTCTTTTTTTTCATTTATTCATTTTTCTGATAGAGCGTTAGTTTTTATTTAATAATTTTAATTATATTATTTTATATTTTATTTTATTTTATTTTTACCATTTTTTTTCTATTAATATCTTCACTTTAAATATGAAATAATTTCAGTTAGGTTTGCATCTTTATCTTAGTTCCAAATTTATTGGATTTAGTCATAATAGAAACAAGCATTGCATGTAGTCAGTAGTGCCGATCGATAACATAGAGGTCTCCTAATATTTGCATCACAAGTTGGGCTCTGTCTATTCACGACACAAATTTTGGTTGGGGAAAGCCAATATACATGGGTCCTACTATCATTGCTTTTGAAAATTTAATTTGCATTTTATCTAATCTACATTTCATTAGACCCGAAATTACTGCTCAGAATGACAATGCTTACATTTTATTTGGTCTTACTGAAGATGGAAAGCTTCTCATTTGTAACAAGGAGCCACTGCCGTGGCGGTAGTCCCTGCCGGGGTCTGCAGGGACAACACAAATGGATTGCATCAAGCAGGAGCTGGACTGAATTGCAAAACTTGGAAAAGTTGCTGTTGTTAGTGTTCTGCAGAATAGATCAATCATTTGTCATTCAGCATTTATCTTAGATGGCCGTAGAAAGGGCATAAGAGCGTGGTTGTTGCTGTAAAGTTGTATGTACTAAACATTTGTGGAAATTTGGTGTAATAACCACATAGAGATTACAAGTTCATATACTGTCCGATTTGAAATGGAACTGAAATAGTTCACCTAGAGCTGTCAAATCGACGGTGATGTGCGGAATTTGATATGCAATTGGTGCAGTTAAGTGAGCAATCAGTGCAATTAAGTGGTCTATCTGACATCGGAGGCAACAGTTGAGTGTGACAGGCTGCAATTTCTCGTTGCATAGGCATAGGCATAGGGTTCTATTCGAAACCTATGGATTTTGTTTTAGTTAGACCTACTGATTAGCTGAAACAGAGCTTATGAAGGGTGCAGTTTTTCCTTTTCCTTTTGCTTTTGCGGTCACAGATTGTATTCATACTAGATGTATCTTTTATTTCCATTAACTTATTTACATGGTCTTATCTAATTAATATGAAAGTTTACAATATGCATGTCCTGCAATATAAGCGTACGGTTGCTTATTGAAAAGAAGTGGTGAGCATTTTTGGAAATCATGCACGAAAGGATATAGCACCCATTTTTTGAAAATTGAAAATTGTACTATTATAACATCACAACAACTCAGAACTAGCAACGCAGGAAAATCCAAGTCCAAGTGAGATCTGCATGAGCCGAGCTCACTCTCACCATCGGGTAGTAGCATAGGTCTTGAAACTGTTGATACACAAACTAAAGAGCATATTTTAATGATTGGGATCACAGAAAAAGTCAAGAGTGAAACCCTGGTAGTTCGTTAATGAATCTCTAGCTAGTACTACTGAGGTTGGTTTTTACTAATTAGACTTAATTTCTCAATGCACGGGAGTCATACCAATCCGGTAGGGATTATTTATAATATTTACAAATTATTGTTATACATATTTATATAATTAATAAAAAAATATAATTAAATATAGTTAATTATAATTAATCATATAAAATCATAGTTAACCGTTTATTCAATTATAGTTAGAAATAATATATAATAGGTAACCGTGATTTAAGATATTGTCAGGTATGAAACCCTAGGAACCATTATAAAAATTACAGATAGCCATAATATTGTCATAAATACAACAATCGTGATTTGTGGTCAAATTATGAATCAACAGTATGAGACATTACCATTGGTACAGTTTGTGTGTACACAACGTCGAAAATGGAAATATATATATATATATATATATATATATATATATATATATATATATATGGAAATTGAAAAACATAAACGCTATATTATATCGGAAGTCCTATATATAAGTTTTTGGCATGAAGTAGCTTCTGAACATTAATATCTTAAAGCTACACTGAAAAAAGCTTTACTTTCAGTGAAAAAGAATATGCATATCAAGACGAATACAGTGATTAACTAACACAAGTGATGCACAGAAATATTTAAGTAGATCTTTGCCGGTACTCATCGTATCGACATTCAGAAGGTGTCCTCTGCAATTCCAAATCCTTGTGGAACCAGTTGATGAAATTTTCTGCATCCTTGTTAACATCCTCCACAGAGTTATCCCCCTCTTCTTTCCTAATAGATGTTACTATTGGAAGGGCTCGATGTTTCACCGGGTTCACCGTCGACTTGGATTGTTTCTGCTGCTCCTTCTGCCTTTTTGATCTGCCTCCCCATCTGAATAACCACTTTCGACACATCTTATTTACGAATTTCCTGACCATGATGCAGCGTAAGCGCACTTGAGAAATGCACCAATAAGTGATAAGATGCCTTAAGAGCATTTAACAAGAAACTGGGGCATAAACCACCACAATATAGTGAGGGTTAGGAGCTAATTAGTTAGTGCTAGGTTTGAAATAAAGTTAATTTACATCAGGATATGCCAAGCAACACTTAGATATCACCCAATTGATGAAAAAATGAGTTACCTTTTGATGCACAGGAATGACATCTGATAATTGATTGTTTAAACCAAGAGCAAGAGACATTCTTGAGTTACCATTTAAGAATATGTTGAAACAAGGACAACCTTGCTGCTGTCCACAGATACCAGATGTAATTTATGATAAAAATATGTAGAAAGTGCAGGTTTGGAGAAAGGAAAAGCAACTGACCTCCGACGAAGACCCATTCTGTTTCGCTAAACTGAACCGAACAACAAAGCCCCAATCTGCCTTCGCAGAACAAACTTGCTATCTTCCTTGAAAGATCTTGCTGCTTGGATGGCGTTGCAAATTCAATGTGTAATTCGTTACAAAAATTTCATGATCTGAATTTGAAACTACTTGAAATTTGTTTGCAAGGTATTCAATTCAGAATTAAACATGTTTAAAAGATTTCCATGTCTTGCAGAAAGAAAACACATGAAATTTTCAGCTGTTCATGACCCATTCAAGCATAGCAGAGTTATTTCCTTTTACTGTTTAACACATTAAAATGAATTTTTTCTGCAAAATAAATCAACCACATATGCAAAAGAAGTTGATAAAGCAGTTCACCCCCTCCAGGGCTACGTCTGCTGGGTCCAAAGCTCCCAACCGGGCTTGTCCTTGTTTTTATTAAATGCTCAAATTGAAAATACAGCTGAATAGAAGCATCTACAGGAGAAATAGATGGTAGAAATGGATTCAGAAAACTTGAATCCTTCAGAATTGACTATTGGATCACCTCCAATGGATACCTGCAACCCTGTACAGTCTTCCCAATACTGGGCCCTGATGGCTCCTAGAATTTCCACGGCTTCATAACATCTGCAAATGACCTCTGATGGCTGTAAGACCTGCACCAATGGCTTCAGAAGGTCGAAAAAACCCAAAATAAAAAAAAAATTCGTCCAAAACCGACTTTCCTAGCCAAAGTTATGGCCATTTACTCCCAACTGCCAGTTTGGCCTAACAAAACCCCAGTTAAATTTAGTGACGGCCAGTTAAGCCCGCCAAATATGGCAGGACTGCCAAATTTGGCACTCCGCCAATTCCGCCGCCATCTTACTGCAGTTACATTTAATGTTGCATGTGACCAGCTAGCGGATTTACTTCGGATTCCGTGCCCGGCGGTTAGTGTGCTGGCTCCTGGTTCCCGGGCCGAGGTCACATGGAGGGCGGGCTAGCCCTTAGGGGCTGGCCCCCCTCTGCTTTTCCCGCTCAAACAGTTTTTTAAACTTGATAATCACATGACTCCGCCCTTTGAACAAGTCCGTTGGCTATGGCGAGTTGGTAAAACTTTCGGGTGACAAGGCAGAGGTCACGGGTTCAAACCCGGCCCATGCCCAAAATTTTTTTAACATGCGCACAAACGATTTGGCTGACGTCATCTGGGGCCACGTGGCGCCCTCTGGGCCTGCCACGTGGCGGCCTGTGATTGACTGCTGAAAGGGAATATTCCCTGGAATATTCCAAGGAATATTCTGCAGAATATTCCTTTTTAAATTTTTTTTTTAAGAATTCAAATTTTCTAATGTTTTGGGCAAAATATTCTTTTGGCCATATCTTCCTCATACGGCGACCGTTTTTCAAACGTTTGCGGCGCCGGAATCGGGAGGACAAGCACTTTCCAGTCGTTCAGCTTTGAACCAGTTCTGAGCACTTTAAATTTTGAGCGTTTTTACGACACTTAGGACATGAGCACCTGATCACACCTCCCCATTGGGAAGCTTTTGGACCCCAAAAGCCTTCAACTACCTATTAAAGAGGTGAGGGTACAGCTCCCTCACTCTGTCCACCTCCATCCACTTTGCCTTGTTCGGTTTGCTGCCTTTGAAACCAACCCGAACATAATCTACACTGCCCCTCCTTGAAGTGCGTGTCCTTCTGTCAAGGATTGTATCTTCTTTCAGCTCATCTAAGAATTCTGGCGAGAAATATTCTATAGATGGCAGCTGAACAATACTTTCATGATCAGCAATCAAAGGAGGTTCATACAAACGTAAGTTCTCCACATTGACAACAGAATACATTTGCATGTAGGAAGGCAAATCTAATTGAAAAGCATTATTTCCAACCTTCTTGAGGATTTTGAATGGACCATAACAAATAGGCTTCAGCTTTTTACCTTCTCCTTGCATCCTTTCCTTACTAATGTACAGCCATACCTCATCCCCTTCTTGAAACTTGTGATCGACTCTATGCTTGTCGTGTCTTTCCTTGTACTTGCCTTGACTCTTCTCAAGATGTTCTTGAATTTGCTGATGTATTTGCTGAATTCTTTCAATGAATGAACGAGCTTTGTCAATATCACTATGTCCCTCAATGGCGACATCTTTCTCAAGAATGAAATCAAGAGGTGATTTTGGCAAGTAACCAAAACAAGCTTCAAACGGTGAGGTGTTTGTGGAAGAGTGCTTGGCACGGTTGTAAGCATGTTGTATGTAGTGCAAATGTTCATCCCAAAGCTTGGGATGCTTGCTGCAATAACCTCTCAAGAGGTGCACAATGGTTCTGTTCACAACTTCGGTTTGTCCATCTATTTGTGGATGGAAAGCAGTGCTTTTCTTCAACTTTGTGTCCATCATCTCCCATAGGTTGGACCAAAAATTCCCCACAAATCTGGAATCCCTGTCACTAATAATGGAAGTAGGCAAACCAAAGTGAATCCATACATGATGAAAAAATAATTCAGCAGTTTGTTCAGCAGTTATAGTTTTCTTACAAGGCATAAGTATACACATTTTGCTGAAACGATCAACTACTACATATAAATAATCATGCTGCTTTCTAGATTTTGGCAAACCTCCTACAAAATCCATAGAGATGCTCTCCCATGGTCTAGAAGGTACCGGCAAAGGAGTATACAAACCAAGCTTCCTATTGCTAGGCTTGCTTGTAGCACATAATGAACAACCTCTTATGAACCTTGAAACAAAATCTACCATGCGAGGCCAATAGCAATACCTCTGTAGATGTGCAACTGTTTTGCTCACACCAAAATGGCCAGCAATAAGAGAAGAATGAGCTTCTCTTATGAAATTTATCCTCTCCCCCTGTGGTATACACAACTTGCCCAAATGAAACAGCAAATTGTTATGCATGTGATAATCATTTTCCTCTACATGATTCCCTTTACTCAAGTTAGCATACACATCTTTAAAGTCATCATCAGATGCATATTGTTCTATGTAACTATCATGTACAATGGAATCATTCTTAAGTAAAGTAACAACACCAATAATAGGCCTTGAAAGCATATCAGCAACCTTATTCAAAGTACCTTTCTTGTACCTTATTACCAAATGGAACTGTTGCAAGAAGCCCATCCATTTGAAGTGTCGTGACTGTTGTAACTTGCTTTGTGATTGCAAGTACTATAAGGGCTGATGGTCGGTATGTATAACAGTTTCTTTGCCCATCAAATAGTGTTTCCACTTTTTGACGCTTTGTACCAATGCATACAACTCCTTATCATATGTAGGATAATTTACAACAGCACCATTAAAAGTTTCAGAATGAAAAGCAATAGGCTTACCATGCTGTAGAAGAACTGCACCCATAGCATAATCACTAGCATCAGTTTGTATCTCAAATGGCTGTCTCAAATCCGGTAATGCAAGGACTGGAGCTGAACTAATCTTCTCTTTCAAAGATTCGAAAGCTTTTTGCTGCTTGCCTCCCCATTGGAAAGCATGCTTCACACTTGTCACTGCATGCATAGGAGCTGCTATAGAAGAGAAGTTAGAGATGAACTTCCTCCAATATTGAGCTGCACCCAAAAAACTTCTTATCTCTGTTATGGATTTGGGAGTAGGCCACTTCACAATAGCCTCAATCTTAGCAGGATCAATTCTCAAAGCACCTCCTCCTACTATGTGTCCCAAATAAACCAAAGAAGTCTTTCCAAATTCACACTTTGACATTTTAAGAAATAACTGATTCTTCTTCAAAACATCAAGTACTTTTCTAACATGCATGACATGATCTTCTCTAGACTTGCTGAAAATTAAGATGTCATCTAAGTAGACAATAACGAAATCATCAATAAAAGGACGTAAGACATCATCCATTACCCGCATGAAAGTTGCAGGTGCATTTCACAAACCAAATGGCATCACAAGCCACTCAAAGAGTCCTTGTTTGGTTTTAAAGGCTGTCTTCCATATGTCACTTTCTTCAATTCTTACTTGATGATATCCACTACGCAAGTCTAACTTAGTGAAATATCGAGCATCTTTCAGCTGGTCTAGCAAATCATCTATCGTTGGGAGTGGGTAACGATTCTTCACCGTTATCTTGTTCAAGGCCCTGAAATCAACACACATACGCCAAGTGCCATCTTTCTTTGGAATCAATACAATCGGTGACCCACATGGCGAAGTACTTGGCCTTATGAAACCCTTGTCCAATAAGTCCTTGATTTGCTTCTTTATTTCAGCATTCTCCATAATAGACATGCGGTACATGCCTATGTTTGGAAGAGGACAATCTGGATGCAAATGGATTTCATGCTGAATCTCCCTCTTAGGAGGCAAACCTGTTGGCTCCTGAAACATCTCATGATATGCATCAACTACATCATACAGATTTGATTTAAGTTTTGGATCACAATTTTCAAATGACTCATGATTCACATCAACCTTGGGCTTAATCATAAGAAGAACAAAATTCTTACTTGAATTGACCAGCCTTTTTACCTGTCCTGCATTCACCATCGCTATATTTGTCTTCTTGCGATGAGCTCTAACAATGAACTCCTTGCCATCTTTGAACAGATGATATTTGTTTTCATGGCGATGAAAGATAGCTTTCCTGTCAAACAAGTAAGGACTTCCCAAAACAATTCCTGCTATATCAAAAGATACCACATCAAGTTCAACTGTGTCAATAAAATGTGCAGTAATTGCAAAGCGCAATGTGCACTTTCTTGAAACTTGTAAATTTGCATCCTTGCAAATCCATCCAAGTGGATATGGCTTCAGATGTGGAACGGTCTCAAGTTTAAGCTGCTTGACCAAGTCCTCTGATATAAGGTTTGCTTGTGACCCACAATCAAAAAGTGTGTCAATCTTAGTATGTTTTGAAATCACCCTCACATGAAACAGTTCAATTCTTTCTTCCTCATTAGGAGCTTGTACATGGCAGTTTGAGGTACTAGTGCTGGCTTGAGTTTCAATTTCTTTTCCCTTCAAGTTTTTCAAACCCATGGCTGCAATTTTGGTTTCATCACCTGAATCTTCCGCTAAATCTTGTGGTGTAGATGTAGCAGCAGCAGTTTTCTGTTTCCCTTTGGATTTGTTAGATTGAGGTCTTTTTTCAGGATGTAATTTCCAACAGTTTTTCTCCTCATGGCCTGGTTTAGAACAGTGTTTACAGATCACTTTCTCACTCTCCTGCTTGACAGATGCATTCTTTTTGCCCTTTCCCTTGGAGGTTTTATCTTTGCTTTTCCCCTTGGGGGGCTTGTTTCTACCCTCTTCAAATATGTTTTTTCCCCTTGCCTCTAAATGGGTAGCTTGGACACAAACCTCGTCCAGGCTAGTAGGGTTAAACATCAAGATGGTGTGTCTAAGGTAGCTATGCAAGCCACCAATGTATTTCAGCAAGGTTTCTTGGGTCTGTAAATCTACCCCTAACAAGAGAGCTCTTCTCCTGAATTCTTGGGTGTAGTCTTGGACACTCTGACCCTTAAGTTGTCTGAAATTTTGCAAATTCATAATGGCCTTCTGCATGTGAGCAAGAGGATAAAACTGTTTTTTAATGGCCAACAGAAATTCAGGCCATGTTAAGGTAACCTTACCAAATTTCTTGATCTCCTCTTTAGTCTTGGCCTCCCACCAGATCAGTGCTGCTCCATCCATTCTCAAAGAAGCCAACTGAATCTTTGTGGCATCATCATGCATATTTTGGATCCTCAAGTAAACTTCCAACTGCCTAATCCAGTTGTCAAGCTTTTCTGCATTCACTTCACCATTAAACATAGGTAATTCGAATTTTACATCAAGCTTCAAAAAATGACTTTTTCCAGAGGATCTATGCTTATGAACAGAAGAAGAAGATGAGGATGAAGAGGAAGAAGGTGAAGATGGGGGTGGTGGATCACCATTTCCTCCATGTCCTTTCTTGGAATGATCATCATCCTTCTTACCTCTTGAAGAGCCCTCTCCTTCATGTGGATGTTTGGACCCTTCTCCAGCCAATTTCTCATTTCTTTCTTGGTACAATATCCTCACCATTTCAGTGAGATCTAAGAAAGCCTTTCTGAAGACTCTTTCTTCTTCTCTTGGATCTGTCTCTATAGGAATTTCTCCTTCATGTTCAGACATCCTTGAAGCTTCTGCTGAGACTCTTGAGGGTGAAATTGAAGGTGGAGGTGATGGCTCTCTGGCCTTCCTTGACTGAGGATTCTCTCATTCTCTAGTCAACTGTCCTTCCCCTCTTTTAAGTTTCAACTTGGTAAGCATCAATACTTGCAAGACAATTAGAAGATCTTTGCACAAAAACAATCAAAAGACAACTACACCAGAGATTGACTGAAAGAGCATTTATCTACTTTGCAATTGTATAACAAGAGCATTTCGAAGGCTTCCTGGCTCATTTCAGGCTCTGTCTATAGCTTATTTGACTGATTTTGATACAAAGAAGCAACAATCTGGCTCTGATACCAACTTGATCTAAATTTGAAACTACTTGAAATTTGTTTGCAAGGTATTCAATTCAGAATTAAACATGTTTAAAAGATTTCCATGTCTTGCAGAAAGAAAACACATGAAATTTTCAGCTGTTCATGACCCATTCAAGCATAGTAGAGTTATTTCCTTTTACTATTTAACACATTAAAATGAATTTTTTCTGCAAAATAAATCAACCACATATGCAAAAGAAGTTGATAAAGCAGTTCACCCCCTCCAGGGCTACGTCTGCTGGGTCCAAAGCTCCCAACCGGGCTTGTCCTTGTTTTTATTAAATGCTCAAATTGAAAATACAGCTGAATAGAAGCATCTACAGGAGAAATAGATGGTAGAAATGGATTCAGAACACTTGAATCCTTCAGGATTGACTATTGGATCACCTCCAATGGATACCTGCAACCCTGTACAGTCTTCCCAATACTGGGCCCTGGTGGCTCCTAGAACTTCCACGGCTTCAAAACGTCTGCAAATGACCTCTGATGGCTGTAAGACCTGCACCAATGGCTTCAGAAGGTCGAAAATACCCAAAATCAAAAAAAAATTCGTCCAAAACCGACTTTCCTAGCCAAAGTTATGGCCATTTACTCCCAACTGCCAGTTTGGCCTAACAAAACCCCAGTTAAATTTAGTGACGGCCAGTTAAGCCCGCCAAATATGGCGGGACCGCCAAATATGGCGGGACCGCCAAATTTGGCGCTCCGCCAATTCCGCCGCCATCTTACTGCAGTTACATTTAATGTTGCATGTGACCAGCTGGCAGATTTACTTCGGATTCCGTGCCCGGCGGTTAGTGTGCTGGCTCCTGGTTCCCGGGTCGAGGTCACATGGAGGGCGGGCTGGCCCTTAGGGGCTGGCCCCCCTCTGCTTTTCCCGCTCAAACAATTTTTTAAACTTGATAATCACATGACTCCGCCCTTTGAACAAGTCCGTTGGCTGTGGCGCGTTGGTAAAACTTTCGGGTGACAAGGCAGAGGTCACGGCTTCAAACCCGGCCCATGCCCAAAATTTTTTTAACATGCGCACAAACCGTTTGGCTGACGTCATCTGGGGCCACGTGGCGCCCTCCAAGCCTGCCACGTGGCGGCCTGTGATTGACTGTTGAAAGAGAATATTCCAAGGAATATTCTGTGGAATATTCCTTTTTTAATTTTTTTTTTTTAAATTCAAATTTTCTAATGTTTTGGGCAAAATATTCTTTTGGCCATATCTTCCTCATACGGCGACCGTTTTTCAAACCGTTTGCGGCGCCGGAATCGGGAGGACGAGCACTTTCCAGTCGTTCAGCTTTGAATGAGTTCTGAGCACTTTAAATTTTGAGCGTTTTTACGACACTTAGGACATGAGCACCTGATCATTTCAGTTCGAAGTAAAACATATATTTCAAGATTGTTAAAATATTTTAAATGGTTATTACCTGATGTTTCTCTGGCTCATGCCCATTGCAAGAGACATATGTCTGAATAACATCTATTGCCCCGTCTTTAGACCTGGCAATAAGATTGGATCACATCTGTTTAATAGCATGCAAAAAATTTAAGCAAATTGTACAGTTAACAATAAACAGAAACATAGGTAAAATAATACCAAATGCAATACAAACCTCTGCGGTGCCTCGAGGGCAATGTACGGAGCCAGAAATTAATAACGGACGCTATCCATTGATTAGCAAAGCTCTCTCATCATAGCTAGTTATCAGTAGATTTTGTATAGCACTATGCCATAATTGCAATTCCCTATAATCCAACCCAACGTCTATAGCAGAGTAGCAAAGAGAGAGGAGGCTAGGTTGAAAGTGCTAAATAGTTTGGTGGAATCTGGCAGTTAAGCCCACGGAAGTTCATTTTTGCAATGTAGCATTTCAGTGTATGTATCTGAAACTAGGGAAAATTGGGAAAAAAAACAAATAAGAAATACCACCTCCAGAACTTCATAGCTTTCAGGCATAACATAGGAAGAAACACAAATGAGTAACTGATTCAATATACAATTTGTCATTTAACTTCACTGGATAATAAGCACCATGTTTAATCAATCTATGGAACCTTTGGCGTTCGCAATCAGCAGCCGTAGATACGAAATTATTGCTCATGTGAGGTTGCATTTGCTGTATTCAATGATATAATTTGAACCAAACACAGTACTTTTTAAGATGGAGCAAAAATATAAATACAAAAGGCGGCAAGAGAATGTCTGATTGTCAAGCTTCAACCATGTTGCAGGATGCCTTCCATTTGAAATACAGGACAGAAACAGAAACAGTACAAACACACATGCATAAAGACTTTCCAGCCTTCTTTCCTGAACCCTTACCCACATTACCCAAGAAACAAAAACTAACAAAACAAGATGGCTTACAACAAGCTCATTATGACTAAAATTTGAAGCGACAACAGAAATTTAAAATCTTCTCTTCTCGGTTTGAAGCTCCGCTCGACGCTCTCTGCTCCTCTGCTCCTCAAACTAGCTGCTCCACACTCTCTGCTCTGAACTTACTCCGGAGAATTAGCTGCTCGACACTCTCTGCTCTGAACTTACTCCGGAGAAGGCATTTCTAGACCACCGTGGACGCCTCTGCATATGCAAACAGCTGGCACTTGCAGGATGCAGGACACTGCATGCAGGACACGGAGAACAGGTACCAAAAACTTAGGACAAACTAAGTTGTGCTTTCGATAAAATATGTTCGGCTCGGCAATATGAAGAAACTTTGGATAACAAAAACTTTCCATATCTGAAAACTTTGGATATCTTATTTTTACCCCAACATAATGTCTTGAAAGCTGCGAAGCCCGCAATAAGACCCTCAACTTTGTTGTCCAATCAGAAATTACATAATAAATTTTATATTATTTTCTAATATGAAAACTTTGGTTAAAGTTGTGATGCACAACAATATTTTTGGTCAAACAAGAGATTAATACGCCGTCAACGCACAATCGATCGCTAAGAGTCCCAGGCAGGGACTAATAAGATCGCAGGCAGATCTTATAGTCTGTTTTGAAAATTTGTTCTAGGAATTTTAATTGGGAAATTTATCAATTGTAATACGACTGCAGGAAGTCATATAGTTCATTGATAAATTATTTTGTGAGAGAAGGATTATTATTTTTTTTTGCGAGATTTCTTTAAAATTACATATGTAACCAATATAAGAAGAATAAATAATGAAATTGTATTTGTCAATTGAAATAAAAGTTGGCACTGCAAGTAAGTTTTATATATTTTTGTTCTTTGTAAAATGTTTATTTTTTTCATTAAAAGTTTTCCTATATTTATAAATCTTATATATTTCCAATGTTTATATGGTCTAATTTCATATGTTAATAATTTGTATTACTTAAAATTGAAAAGATGACATGTTAAGCTTTATATATTTTTGTTCTTTGTAAAATGTTCAAATTGTGTCATTTCATATGTTAATGATTTGTATTAAACATTCAAAAAAGCTCACAAAGGATTAAGTGTTAAACCGATAGAAAAGAACCATACCCAAAATAAGCATAATAGAAATATTATATAATGTAAGAAACCCTAAAGATTCCATAATGTCATAAAGGCGAAAGATTCCCTAATGTATTAAATGGGAAAGAAAGAAGCAGAAGATTTCAAATAAATCAATTTACAATAAATTCAATATCTCAGCCACATTTTGATTATCTCACAAAGTATAATTGCAATATAAGGCTATATTGGCGGATAACCCATTGTGATTTGCAGGGAGCCTCTTAGAGCCCGTGAAACATTTCACTGTGTAGAGAATATCTCTGAAAATATCCATACCAAACTTTGCCAAAGTTATGTCCGCATAATACACAAACATATCAACATAACAGGCATCCTGTCACTCAACAAAAAACAATACCCCAATCAGAAAATATAAAACTAACTCTTCACCCATGAAAAATAAATAGAGAGAAAAGTTATGAATAAGAAGTTTAACTATCACATGTGATAAAGTAATATGTAAATGATAAATTAATAAATCTTATGGTTCAAATCTCATGAGTCAAGAAAAAAAACTATAAAATAGTTTAATTAGACATAGCTATGTTATGAAGTATTATGTAAATTAATATATTGAAAAATTAAATCTCATAACTCAAGGCAACCTGACTCAATGAAATAAAAAAAAATATATCTTATAAAGGATTAGGTAAACATATCTTATAAAGTATTAAATAAACCATAAATCCTATAGTTTAAACCCTACATGTCCCCCACCAAAAAAAGCCATGCATTTCCCATAATTTTTGCTCATTCTTTTTAGAAATTGATTTCATTTCTTCTCCAGGATCTCCTCTACGACTCTTTGTGTAGATTTATAATGCTTGTTGTACTTCAATGAAACATTTCAGTGTCCCGCGATGGTGCAGGTTTAAAAAAAATAGGGAGTGGGAGTTTTGGTTTCCTCACAACAATCCATGTGCGCCGACACATTTCTATTATTATTATTGGTTCGATAACGTATCTGACATTCATGTTAAGATTTAAATACAACATTTATGGTATATTCAAATAAACATTTGATTAATGAGTAAGACATATCTGAAATTTCATTTCAGATACATAAAAATTATATTCAAGTAAAGTCATGATTGTCATGATTAATGTAGCAAAATTCGAACACAACTGAGCGATTAACTGTTTCCCATAAATTAAATTATAGTTTGACATAGATTGTTATTAAAAGAAAAATCACGTTATATGAAATAATTCCATAAATAAACTGTTATACACGAATTGTCCGTAACAGTTAGCCCAGGAAAACTATAACAACAGAAGGGCATAAAAACACAACTTTGGAGAGGTGGAAAATGATTCTGGTTTGATCTGGAAATAATTATACACGATCAAGCATATTTTCTTATTGTATGCAAAATAATTTAAGGCTTGTTCAATATTAATGGCCACGACCTCTTCCAAGATCTTCTAATAAGAAAGGGGAGTGTCATCACAATAGTTGGGAGGGATCATTAACTATGATCAATTTTCAAGCCTATTTTCTTATTATATGCAAAATAATTTAAGGCTCGTTCAATATTAATGGCCACGACCTCTTCCAACATCTTCTAATAAGAAAGGGGAGTGTCATCACAATAGATGGGAGGGATCATTAACTATGATCAAATTTCAATTTGCAAGCATTTTATCAATACATTTAAAACATTTTAGAGTATAATGATAATTTTTTCTCTTTAGATCTAAGGATATCAATCTATCTTATTTTATTGTCTTAACATTTAATGGCTTGATAATTTATTTCGGAGTAGAGGAATTTCCCAGACAGCCAAATGTGGTAGGAATCTAGGTAAAAAAAATTCAAAAAATCTTGTAGAGGCAGTATTTGAATCGTGTTTTTGATGGTGGAAATGGATTCAGCACCATCAAAAACGTCTAAGACACCTAAAATTTTGAAGTTTAACAACTATAACTTGAATTTACAAAAATCCTCGCTAGATTTTCTCTAAATATAACCGGAATTTTCATAACTTTCCTGCAAATCTTCCACCTCGTTAGACTACTCAATTTATTTCACTTGGATTTTAATATTATCCATCAATCTCACTAAATTTGAAAGGGAAATTTTAATAATTAAAGATTGAAACGGACCCGCAAATTTATTTATAATAAAATAACTATTTTATGAATTTATTTATAGTGAATTAACTGCTTATATATGCCTTGAATATTTGATGCCGTGTTGTGTTTCCCTATTTGTGTCCATAATATTAAAACAAGTGGCACCTTCTTTAACTAGTAGTTGAACAACATGCAAATGAAGCCAAATTCCAAACGAGTTACTGAGGGTTCATTCATCATATCGAGCGTCATAATATCGATATATTTAGTATGGATAATTCTCCTCCTCATCTATGCAACAATGGCAAATAAAAGCATCAGAGTCGTCGTGTGTTCCATAATTCTTGGAAAGAAATTAGATGGTGCTGAGAATTCGTGCCAAGCTGTAGACGATCAAGTTCTCAAGTCATGGATTGTGGCCCATGCATGTTACCCTTAGTCCATTATTATCAAATCAATGTTATCTTCATCAGCCACAATGGTGGTCACACTGTGTTTTATGTTCAGTGGGCAGATGGCTTGTCCAGGGTCCAATCATAAATGGTTTTGCGGGTGCACAGTTCTGGTTAAACTTCGTAGTATTTATCTTGGAACTTGTATTGATCATAATAGGATGGGAAATCATCGGCTGGAGATGTCTCACTTCGGTAACATATTATAGAACATGGGAGAGGGAGGATACACGGCATAATCTTTCTCGGGTAGAAGATTTTTGGACTAGTATATTTTTGAGCAACAAGAAGCAAATGAATCCGGAAAACCATCGTGGAAGCTAACAACAATCTCATTGATTAATAATCTTTAGGATTTCCCTCAATCTTGAGACAAATGCATTAAAAGAATACTCTAAGGCATGTGAACTGATGAATTTGGTTGAATACGATGAAGGAGAAACAAACGAATTTCAGAGTAAAGCGACAGATAATCTATTAAACAAGTTACAGGAATGGAATGCAGAAAATGCTCCCAGCAATAGTTCTCAAGGGTAAAGAATTTTTTTAAGTGCATTAGAAGCATAAAAATGAGGTAAGCATGACTTCCTAACAACTCTAAAGGTTGCAACATCTGATTAACCTAACCGAATCTAGAAAATTAGAAACAGCAAAGTATATCCTTATAATACTTTTATATAACTATATGTCGTATTTAAAAAAAAAATAATATTGTTGTTGTTTTCCTTCTTACATTGTTAGATGTGATAAGGATGCAAACCAAAAATTTAAAAGTTTCAGCATAAAATAGCACAACTAAATCTCGAAATTTACAAGCCACAAACAATATAATGATAGCATATGTAGAATATCTTGGTATTTCCTTCAAAAGGTTTCAAAAGGTTCAGAGAATATCTGTTGGTTTCATTATTACACTATTCATTGACAGACTATTCATTGCTCTTTTTTTTTCGGCAAAAAGAAAATGCATAGGAACTGAAACTTGTATAGAAACTAAAACTTATGGTGAAACAAAGAAAATGCATAGCAACTGAAACTTGCATAAGAAAGAAATGAAACTTATGGTAAAAATTGTTTTCTGAAACTTATCATTTGGTTTGATTTTTTGGCAAATCATTTTCATTTCCTTTTTTAGCAAGCATATCCATAGCCAAAACAACCTCTGTTAAAAAATGTGCATGAATGCCTCATATTGATTCAACGAATACGAACAAATGAAAAAGGCAGTTTACCATCTAGGAAAGGGCTTTAAATACCATATTAAAACCCAAATTATGTCCCCACTCCAAAAGCATTTCCGTTGCAGGACTCACGGCCTTATGGTTTGCTGTAGGATTCCCAGAAAGAATAATGAATTTATCCACCATTGATAGGGCAGGGCTTGAAGAAGAAGTCTAGGCCTGAACTGAAGAGTTCAAGGCTAACTTAAGTGTAAGTGAGAAACATAAATTATATCATGCCTCTTGAAGAACTCCATGACTAAGGTAATGGTAGCTGAGGCACAGGGAGAAGAGAGATCATATTTTAGACAAACTACTTCAAAGAGGCTTAGGCTCTGCGAACACAAGTGCATGTAGCTTGCCACTAAGTGTTGGGCCGCCAACTGCCAACCAAAATATTTTGGATATCCATCTTCTTTGAATAAAACAGAGACTAAGAATTTTCATAAAACTTTTGATAAAAAGTTTAAGTCCGTAATAAGACCAAATTTTGGATAAAAAGAAGTCGGCAACATTTGTTTAAAGTACAACTTTGGATAAAATAACTTGGCCTGGCTAAAATAACCTCCAGGCATGTGAAGTTTGTAATAAGATGGAAAAATCAAAACATTGATTAATAATTTCATTAAGGAAATTTCCAATCATAAACCTTGGTTAAAGAGAAAAATTAAGTGATTTTATTTGGTCAAACGATAAATTAATCTCCAATCAATACCCGAGCGATCGCTATCGTCCCTGCATTTCCATAGGCAGGGACTAATAAGGGGAATTGTTTTTATGAAGATTCAATAAAACATATATCCTCTCATATTTCCATTGCTGGATGAGTATGACTATTCAAAGAATATTTACGAAACCAATGTTGTACATCACTGAATCATCCTTGCCCTAACGTTTGACGTTTGTATTCATGTCTTCATATATTCTTTTCAGATATGTGAATATTTATGCCTGCATATATTCTTTTCACTATTAGTGTCGTGACATTATTCACCACAACATACATGAGTTAGAAAAATGCATTTATTTTGAAGAATTCAATTGAAACTTCAATATAGAGTTTTGATGTAATTCACTAAATTTGATTTTTATTCCCTGTGATGTTCATGATATGGAAATTTTCATTGAAACAGTGTGAGTTCGAGTTCTTGGGGTACTGGATAATAATTTGTAAATTTGAAGAAAATGATAAAAAACTTATTTTTTACTAGATTAAAAAATAATGTTAAAAATATTATAAATATTTTTCTTTGAGTGTTAAATTTGGGAAAAAATAATGTTAGAATGAAAATCATAAGGAAAAAGATCATTTTCCATCGAATATAATGTATTTGGTAACAAGTTAAAATGTGAATAGACAAAATAAAAATGCAAACGTAAAATGCTATAGATTAAAAATTAAAACTAAACCTAAAATGCTCTAAGGAAAATTTTAAAATAAAACTCAAAAATTAGAAATCAACCCAAGTTATTTTGAAGAAATTGTTTAAAGTTAGACTAAATAATATTTCCAAACTAAGTTAAGAAAGATTTAAAGTGACTTGAAGAAATGTTTACATAGTATTTGTGTGAAAAATTAGAGTTATGTTATAACATGTTTTCAAATTAGTTCAAATAAGTTGAAATCATAGGTTTTAAAATGGTTTTAAATATGACCGTTTTAAAAATAGTGATGTAATATGGATGTGAGTAGAGTGCATATTATTTCAATTTGCATATATTTAAAATATTAATTTTGTTTAAATTGTTTAATTATATAAATTTATAACTTAATTTTATTTTTTTATTATTTTGTATAATTTTTTTTATTAAAATTATAAAAAATATTTAAATTAAAAGTTTTTTTTATCTATATATATGGAAAATAAGAAGAGCCAAAATTATTTAAGTGGATTATAATTTTCCCACCCGATATTAGATTTAGATGTCATTTGAAAGGTTTCTTTATTAATGAAATTTGTTTGATGAAAATCTTCAACAAGTATTTCTAAACTTTTAAATTTTGGATTCATATTTTTGTTAGTTATTGGATTTATAATTCCATAAACCTATAATAGTATTACTTTAGGAATGAAAAAATCAATTTTTACTAAGACCTCAAATTATGTAAAAATCACGTTTTTAATTACATTTTGTGGTCTATTCTTACTATTTCCTTACTAGAACTTAGTTTTGTATAAATCTATGTTATAGAAGATTTCAACATGTTTGATGAAGCTAGGGTTTATCCATAAGGAGGGTTTATTGATTATGAGCTGGGATATTTCACTATGCTAAAATATTTTCAATTGACATTGAAATGCTAAATAGTATGTACTTGGTAGAAGTATGAATTTATTTTGGAATTATTTTTTGTGTCAAGCTATGATTTTTCAATGCTAGAGGCAACTTAGGTGATAATGTGTGAGTCTTTCTAGGTTATGCATAGAAATAAAACTAAGAGTTGTAAAACACATACAAACAAGATGTGTTCAATAAGACCACTTAAATTGTAAGCACACTAAAAAATAATACAAGCACGACAATGAATCATAACCACAAAAGGTTATAGACATTCCACCAGTTGATGATCAATTATTACATGCTATCCAAAGGAACTACAACATTTAATAAATAAATCAAAGAATTGAGTTGAATTTTTTTATGTGCAACCACAAGTTAATTGAATTAGGGCTTTTGTTGAGGCTTCAACCATTAGTAGCTCATTGGGAAAATCCATGAATATCGACAAGCCTTAAGACAATTACCAAGATTTAATAATAAAAATGTTTACCTAAATGAAACAACAAAAATCAACTTAGTGGATGTCTCTATATATCCTATTTGCATGAGTATTTATTTTAGATTTGAGTATATTATTGGTTACTTCTCCATTGTATGGTTATGAAGTTCATTCCCATGAACTAATCCTCTTTGAATTCTAATAAACTATCACAAAGTAGTTATAAGCACAAAACCAAATTTTTATGTTAATTATTTTGTATCTTTCCTCTTTCTTTACTATTACTCGTATCCAAAAAATAAACCTAGGTGCATGAGAAATGATTATAAGAATTTATTTAATACACCCACTTTATGATAATAAACTTACTTATCAATAATACATTGGAAATTCCATGATAATTTAAGTCAAACATCGAACATAAATCAGGTTTGATTGAAGTGGAAATTTAACTTATGCTTATTTATTGGATAGGTAGCATTCCACCACAAATATTAAGCCTTGAATACTATGGTAACAAGTAACAAAGAACCCTTATAGTATTATCAAGGTAACAAGTAATAGGGAAGAGCCAATGTAGTGGATTTTCACAATTCCAACTAATTGACTATTTAGTTGAACTCATTATCTTAGAAATACAAACATTTAAGTTTGAATTACTTAACTACAACCAAACTAGATCTTTCATATTCAGCCAACTTACTTAGTCATTTTATGGCTAATCCACATGAAAGTCACTGGAAAGTAGAAAAGAGAGTCCTTTGCTCTTTAAAGAAGACTAAAAAGTTTGGTATTGAATATACTAATGATTTGGATGTTGAGTTGTTAGGTTATTCAAATTCTGATTGGGTAGGATATCCAAATGACATGAATTCCACCTCTGGCTATGCATTCAATATTGGATCCGGTATTGTGTCATGGAGCAACAAGAAACAACCAATTGTTTCTTTTTCTTCCACTGAAGCAGAGTATAAGACCTTATGCAATGCAACTTGTGAAGCAATTTGGCTAAGAATAATTCTTGAAGACATGGGAGAAAAAAAGGAAGGACCAATAGTTATCAAGTGTGACAATCAAAGCTCTATCAAATTGGAAAACAACCCAGTCTATCATGCAAGATCAAAGCACATTGAGACACAACATCATTTTGTACGAGAAAAGATACAATCAAAGGAAATTAATTTGATCTATTGTAATACAAATGATAATGTGGTAGACATATTTACTAAGCCTTTAGGAAAATACAAGTTCTTGTTATGTAGAGACAAGTTAGGTGTGATAAATAATTCATTTCTCCATTAAGGGGGAGACTTGGAGTTAATGGAGAAATAGAACGTTCTAGATGATGTAGAACTCATGTGAATATTCTGGATTGTGTAAAACACATGTCTTGATTGTTCTAGAGTGTGTAGAACTAGAGTCTTGAATGTTTAAGAGTATAATAAACTCATTTTGTTGAGTATGAGTTAACTATAGTAAAGTAGATGAGTCAGTTACAATTGAATACATTTTATTTTCCGTTATAAGGAAACCTAATCATGTATTGTGCAAGCAATTTTAGGCATTGGCTTCAATCAATAAAATCTCTTGTGTGTTTCATCATATTTCTATTCCCGCTCTTATTTAAGTAGTTTTACATCATGTGTACATTGAGGTAAACATATTGTCTTAATCCTTAATGCTTATCCATATCGAAAATTATATAACAAATGTGATCATTCTCTACTACTTGATCTTACATCCTTTGCTACAAGATTGTTACATTGGTTGTACATGGAGGTAAATGTATTGTCTTAATCCTTAATGCTTAGTCATATTCAAAATTATATAACTACACAATTTATACTGATAGTATTTATTATTTTGTGTATACGAAAATTATGAATGTAGTCTTGTACAACCGATAAAAATAGTTATTGAAATTTGAGGTTGCATGGGTTAGGCATTTCGTGAATAAAATTTCAAATACTCACTTTACTTAGTCAATAAATTTATTCATTAGCATGATAAGTGATCATTCTCTACTACTGGATCTTACATCCTTTGCTACACTAGTTTTACATCAGGTGTACATGGAGGTAAAGGTATTTTCTTAATCTTGAATGCTTGGTCATATTCACAATTAAGTGCAAAATTTGTACCAATCTTTCTTTACGAAAATTTCTTTTATTCTTGAGTTATGATCATCCAACATCACCAACTTGTAATAGGAGAACTTACAGCCGTAAAGTAACTCATTCAAATAATAGTTACACTAATGTTGTGTTGATCTTTGTTGTAGGAATTTATTTTTCTTTACATCAATTATACATTCATAAGTAGTAGGTTAGTACATTATTGAAATTTTCTTTACATCAAGATATTTCATAAATAGTAAGTAGTAGGTTAGTGCATTATTAAATAATGCAAGGGTTGGTTTCCTCAATGTAGAGATTAAACATCTAGTGTGAGCCAATGTACCAACTTATTTAGTTTAGGGTGAGTAGAGTTTGATTTTATTTATTTTCTAATACTTATGTTTTATAATATTAGTATTAGTTTTAAAATAATGGGTTTTAATATTATAAAGAGTTTATAATATTAGAGTTTATAATGTTGATATAGATTTATATACAGGTTACCTATAATGTTGATATAGGTTTATCTAACAATTTGTTTTGATCAAATCTTATTTTTGTTGTTAAAAATGAGTGTTTTCACTTGAAAATTTAATTTATGGGGGCACTTACAATGTGGAGAATTAACAACTCAAACTTGTGATTTGAAAAAATATCTGCCAAACAAATTAGACCCGAAAATATGTGAAAAGCTTATAATAAATAGTCTTGGTCAATTATAAAATAAATTGTAAATCAAAATTATAAAATATTAGATTAAAATAATTGCAAATAATATTAAAACAAGTAATTGATTTAAGATAAGGTGAAAACATTTAATTGTAAATCAAAATTATAAAATATTTGATTAAAATAATTGCAAATAATGTTAAAATAATTGATTTAAGATAAGGTGCAAAAATTTAATTGCGGGAGAAAAAGTGTTTTGATACCAGATAAATATAAAAATAATGTGAAACTAGTGTTTGTGTGTCAAACTAATGCCCGAAAAACAATTAAAATGATTACCTAAGTATATGCCCTACAACCAATTACTATAAATATAGTCCCCGCTGCTAATAATGTTGGTTTAATTATAGATTAAAAATATCAACCGATAGCCATATACTATCTAGATAATAATATTGGTTCAAATATAAATTAAAAGTACCAACTCATAGTCTCAAGGGGAAGAAACTCAATTGGTGATCAAACTAATGTGAAATCTGTGAAAGGTGACAGATATAAGGTTCAAACCCCCCTCTTTACGACCCGGTTTAAGGAGAGGAGATATGTGAAAACTGAAAGATCTAAGGTTCAAATCCCCTAATTGGTGATTGAAGTAATGTGAAATCTGTGAAAACTGAAAGATCCAAGGTTCAAATCCCCTGATTGGTGATCGAAGTAATGTGAAATTTGTGAAAATTGAAAGATCCAAGGTTCAAACGAAATTTGTGAAAACTGAAAGATATAGGATTCAAATCCCCCTCTTTGCGACTCGGTTTAAGGAGAGAATATTTGTGAAAACTGAAGGTTCAAATACCCCTCTTTGCGACCGGGTTTATGGAGAGAAGAACAGGACGTAGACCCCAGAGGTTTACTAGTAGTTATGTGTCAGGGAGATTTACTAGTAGTTATGTTTCTAGCTTCCTTTGTGATACAACCAAACAAAAAAATACCAACTGGGTTGCTAAAAAAAAAATATACCAACTAATAACCTAGGTAGGTTATACTCTGTATGAAACTATAAAAATAATGTCAAAACTCTCGAAATATCCACTAATAGTGATAATATATACTCTCGAGGACATGATATATAAAATATTACCAAAATTGTATTTGAGTTTAAAAAGATGTCAGGATATATAAAACTAGCATTTGAACCAAGAAGTGCAAATGGCATGCTAATAGTGTTTTGCGTGTTTTTACACTTCAAATATATATAAAATAAAATTTAAAATAGAAGGGTTTCTAATGTATCATTGGAGGTTGGGGATCGAATGGTTGAATGAGCTTGGAGGTGGGTTGGTCGAACGGGCTCAAAGGTCGATATCTCTTCAAAGGTCTAGTGTGTCGAGGGCTCGACTATGTGGGATGCCATTTTATAAAAAGGGTCATATATCGATAACGATAAACATGGCCCTATGTATCGACAAGAGCTCCTTGTTTCTAGTTTTATTGTTGTTGGTTCTAATATTGATCTTGCATCTATGAAACAAAGGTATGTTTCTTAAATCGGGGGAACTTGACCTAACTGTTGATTTGAAACTGAAGTTGGGGGATGGGAGGATAGAACTGACCTCACCTGCAATCTCATTCTCCTAGTCGTTGATGATTCACTCCAGGATTACAAATCGGTAAGGAATAGACATAACTTTCTCTATGAAAGTAGCTAATGTTGCTTGCCATATCCAATGGAGGATATAATAACCTTACCATTTCACCGGAACTAATGGATAATAGTACCTCCATTATTCGAAGTGCTATGAATTGTCATAATCATAACAACGAGCATACCCCCAAACTAGGGGAAGGGAACACCAAAGAGGAAGAGGTTAAATTTTGATTATATGTAAATGTATTGAATGTAAAAGTAAAAGTTCATTTAAAACAAGTGTTGCAGGGAAACTTAGTTCTTACCACTCAAGTTAGGAATTATTCTCTAGAAAAAATTACATAAAACATTATAACTTGCATTAGTCAATACTAAATTAACAATGGTTAATAGGAAAATTGAATCTTATAGTCTTTCTTTGGAAGGAGCTAATAAATTGAGATGTCTACACATTTACAATATGTTATTTACCCAAAGTATGAACTATTTTTAAATATTTTAATTTTGGATGGTTTTCTTGCAAAGCATAGAAATGAAAAATCACTACACAAATATTTAATAATCATGCTTGAATATCTCAATAATATTCAAAAATGGTGGATGAAATATGTGAGGCAGTTATCGACGTGGCATTATATTGTGGAAAGGGTGCAATAAGACCTTCAAGTTATGGTTGATTCAAATATTTTTAAAATAGTTCGTTCAATAATATAATTTTTTTTAACGTATTTTTAAAGTTAAAGAAATATTTAAATTAAATAATAATAATAATATTAAACTAAATTTATATAGATTATTAAAATTCATAATATTTTAATCTTGCTTTGAATGCGGTTGTGTGAACAATCCTTTTTGAAAATACAATGGTAGAGATTTTCGAGAATTAAATTTTTTTAAGTACATCATTCTCTTTGTTGCCCTCCTTTATTATATCTCTTTTGGAATCAAACAATATATGTTAAAATCCAAATAAATAATAAAAACTATTTTCTAGAAGGCAAATAAACAAGAGAGGTTTGAAGAGAAATGATGCATATTGGTTTATACACCCTAAGAAAAAATTCACATGTCCCTAAATGACTCTTTGAAGCAAGTTTCAACTCATCATAAAATTTAAACCAAGAATAATTCATTGTATCAAAGGTTTATTCATTTTTCTAGCTAGGCTCAACTAACTTGGCTTGCCAAATAAGTGGTAACTTGACAACATCTTTTGGATTGAAGAGATACTTGGCTTACCTTCCGTGGACACTTTTCTCTATTTATTGGTAGTTAGAACACAAAAGGAAACTCTTGCTTTAGTGAATCCATGCATTCACTACTTATTAATCTTTCTGGTTGAAGGGATATATGTGCATCCTTTCCCATGTGTAGCAATGACCAACATGTAAGCACAATTAGAAAAAATATCCTTTGGCTCTAAGGATTGTAGGCACATTTTTTGTCTTATAATAGATGTAACAAAAATATGAAATGTGGATAAGGACATAGCTTATATAATGAGCTTCTTAGAACATAAAAGAAGCACTCTCGTCATAGTGTAAGGAAAATACCATACAACGAGCTAGTATTAGTGGACTCGAATTGAAGTTGGGGTGCCTTCGATAATAACAATAAATGTCCTGTATATCCCGATTTACAATGCCATCATTGGAAGCATAGGTAGTAAGTCAAGTTGAAGAATAACAAATTCATACAAGTGAGTTGGGTTCGTTTATTTTTCCTTTTTTTCTTTTGTTTACTAGTTGAATGCATACTCTTTGCTCCTTTTCTGAGTATAGTTTATATTCCCCTTGTGTGTGGATGCATTTGATGCTATCTATCAATTGTAGGAAAATTATCTCTCAGATGACAACAAGGTGTGTGTTGCTTAATGCATGTGATTTAACATACCAAGTAGACTTAGCATACCAAGTGGAAATAGAAGATTGAAACAACAATGCATGTTAGTATCAAAACATGGCAAAAGGCCCACCAAACTCTCTTAATATATATTTCAAAAATAAAAAATATACTATAAAAACTTTGATGTAAAAACTTTGATATATAGAATGATTGAAACCTTAACTATATCTAAACCTAAATAATTACCACTCGCAAATTTGTTCTATTAAATTAATAAATAAATCTCATACACTAAATAAACTCAGATCAACATTTCCATTAATACCTTATATAGTAAATAATAAAAAATAATTTCCTTTCACAAATAAATCAAATTAATATAAAAATACTGCAAAATATAATACTAGAAAATATATTATACTAAGATTAACCAATACAATAAATGGGCAAATTGAGCGTGTATGAAGAATATTTTGCAACATGTGTAACTTTTGAACACTGCTCCAACATGGAGCCTATATACGTGTCTTTATGCAACGACCGAGTGCCACGACTCACACACCAAATGACACAGAGGTCACATAAGGAACCTAAGATAAAAAATCCATGCAACAGTGAAATTTCAATTAGAGCTTCATTTTGTTTCAACACTACTCATGTAGGTCTAAGTTACGCAGTAAAATTTGGCTGGAAATGCTTGTGTTAAGTTGATTCTCTATGCATTTCTAAGGTTGCAATCATTTGTAGCTGGTTGTTTTACGCTGATTCTCTATGCATTTCTAAGGTTGCAATCATTTGGAGCTGTGGAATCTCATGGTCCATGACAGGAGAAATATTTGAAATGTAGTTCCTTGGTGTTACATGGCTTCAACCAAGACTGAAGGCGTAACTATCTAATAATGTTATATAATGTTTGTATCTGGTGTTGTAATTATGAGTATTGTAGGTTTGACGTCAATTAATGGACTATATGATCCACTAAATCATGACATTGAGAAAATTGTTATGTTATTTATGTTAAAATAAAAATGAAAAAATAAAAAAAAATCAATCCATTTAGGTTGAACAACATTTATTTTAATTGCGTAATTTAGTTATAATGCATTTGTTCATTCATTCACTCGTTTATTACATGCTAGAGACAGCCGACAATGTTGCAGAGCCTATACGTATACTTATAAAAGCTCCTACAAAACGCAGTACATACGTAGCTAGAGTGTGAGCAACATGTTTATTTACATAGCTGGTAGTTAGTCGCTCAGGAGCTATCACCAATAATGGAATAGCCTGTGCATACACCAATCAAAACAAAAATAAATCATTGTCTATAGCATGGAAGAACTTACAGAAAGAATTGCAGATAAAGTATGACAATTAACTATTGTTCGTCGATAATTGGTAACGCTGTTGGAGTGACTTACGAGAGTGTCGTCGAATATCATAGTGGCGGGGTGACTCACGGATGTTGCATCTATCCAGAAGCTCTTCGGCTCTCTCCACTTCCTCCTCTTCTTCTTCTTCCCTTCTGTGCCCTTCGCCGTGGCATCATCGGAATTGATTAAGTGGTGCACCATCTTGAGAATTGGAATCCCTAAAAATCTCCTTCGTCGGAATCCCTGAAAACAACCTTCCATTTCTGAAATGTTAATATTTTATGGGTCCTCATCATCCTCCTCAACATTTATGTTGTAACACTCTAGCGTGCAGCTCAACTGTGTCGCCCAACGATATTCAAATGTGAAAGTTAACAGAAATCCCTCGCGCGAGACATCCCATTTGCTCGAACCATGGAAGAGCTCTGTCTCAGTATACCAATTCATGGGTATGACATCCAGGGAATGATAGAATAAACGTACCCATTCAGGTTGTGGCTCTTCCCCGTAGACCTTGGTCCATTTTGTTATCTCAAAATCAGACCCTGATAGGCTGCTGGTCAAGTTGATTCTAAGTAACTATTTCAAACCTACTTTAGGCTGAGGCTTAGCCTCCTCAACCTGAGAGGGCTCTCTCTGGGTATAATAATGATTTTGATTGAAAATAAGATGGCTAACTCTTGTAGAACAACTGTGACAAATATGAATGCTGGAAATACATTAAACAAGTATCCATTGGGCCTATGGAGTCAACAACACTTCAATATAACAAAGATCTTGACCTTACATGGAAGTTAGGGCATTCTGCATTTGAATATTCAGAACATACACTCATATGGAACCACACAGTTTATAGATGCATACAGGAAATCAGAGCACATTCAGTGAATTCTGAGTGATTATACATCCATACCACTGTAAACAAAACTAAGAAAAGGACAACATCACACATTCTGAATATAAGAAATCCTTCATGAATCCTGAGAAGTAAAATCAAAATTATATTACTGAAAGTGAGTCTTTACATAAGCCAAATACTATGCTCTGTTATAAAGTTTTCCAACCCTCATTACATTGCTGTTTCAGCTATATATAGAACTCTTATTCTAACTGATCGAGATTCCTCCTCCAGCATGAGGGGAATTCGAAAACTACTTCTAATGACACCTATCAACCATTTAACTAACTAATAAATACAACAAAAAGCTGACTGGAGTTTTCTTAGAGGTCTAAATCAACTATGACTCTAACTCCGTATTACATGCATGATGGCTTCTCCTCGTTCTTTGACATCTGGCCCTCTTTTAGTTTAGCTGAGATGGATGTTTAATGCTCCATGTTGACCTTGGATGCTGAATCTTTTTAACTGCTCAGAAATATTAGGAGATTACCCTTGCTTCTCGACTTCAGTTTTCCCCCAAAATATTCGAATGCACATAAGCATGACCTTTAGCCTTTAATTACCCAAAATGTAGAAGACTGCCACGTCCTTGATGCGTTGTAAGCTTTTCCCATGAACATGTGTGCAGGCAAAAGTTTCTTGCAGGCAAACTGTTTGATATACCCTGAACTGTGGTAAAGGTGTTCACTTTATGACAAAAATTGGATTTGAATATTAAACCTTTTTAAGCGTCCACCTGTCTTGACCTAATTGATTGTTGACGGCTTCAGATGATGTCTTGCATGCCCTTTGGACGTTTTCCTTTCAAAATTCCCGCTTGTAATTCAAACTGTTTGAATTGCATAAAAATCATCACCTACAGCAGTTTCGTAGCGCGCTACGAAACTGCTGAGTTTTTTTTTTAAACAGCTTGCTTTTGACCCGAGACCTTTATTAGCCAAGTATTTGATTGCCAAAACTCCCTTAAACTTTCTACATGTCGAACATGGATTTATATTTCCTCAGAAAGATAAGATTAAACAAATTTTTCAAAATTTTGGAAACAAAACCTTACTTGAAATGAAAATTTATTTAGCAGGTAGCTGGCTTAGCTGTGCCTTCAGATCTTCAATTTGTTTCCTCATAGCCTTATTCCCAGCTCTCAATTGCATATTGATCCTTCTTATGTATTTGGCTTCTTTGATTGCTGGTACTGTCCATGTGTGAAATTGTGAATGGCCATCAACCATTGAATTTAGCTGAGCTTCTACAGCAGCATTTCCTTCCCATAAAGTTTTATAATACTTTGCATGTATAGTTGCATGTTTTCTAGTGGCTTTCTTTAATTTGGCAATTTCATATTTAGCTGATTCCAATTGTCTCTGTATGGCTGCTATATTATCTTCTTGAGATGCAATGACTGTTTTGCCCGTGTCTTTTTGTATCTCTTCCCCTGTTTCCTCTGTTCTTGGCAGTGCTTCCCGTACCTGCTGGAATCTCCTTGTCATAGGTCTTCTTGGTTTAAAAACAAACTCTTCAGCTGGCACATCAAATCTAAGCCTTTTTGAGGCCTTGGATTTCTTGGTGCTTTCTTGTTCTGACTGCATCAATTCGACTTGAACTGGTATAGACTGCTCAAATTCAATAGCCTGCAATAAATCATTTAAACTTGCCTTGGATACTGGGCTTTCTTCAACTGCTATAGCTTTACCTTTTTCCTTATTTATTTGACTTCTTTTTCTTACCCTTGAGACTGCTTCAGATGTGCTTGTTTCAGGTACAGTCTTTTTACCCTGATCCTTTTCCTTAGTTGATTGCTGAGCTTGATCTTGGATGATGAGTGGCTTTAGTGGCTTCACTGGTTTTCTTACTTGTGATCTTACTTGTGACTTTGTAACTCTTTTAGCTCTTGCTTCTGTTTGGAGCTCAGCTATTGTAAAATCCCTGGCAGGTTGGGGAGTGAGGCCAGTATGGCTTTTGAAGCCAGCCATAAAAATGAATGAATTCCAATCCCTGTCTATCTTTTGGAGCCCATCTAAAACCAGTAGTTTAATCAAACCATGATGAAACAAAGAGGTTTCACAGTCCTCTTTCCTCAGCTGTACCTTATCACACATCTTACTCAAACTACGGAACAGATAAAAAGGTAAGTCTATGGAGACTTTCCCGGTGAAATGCAAAAGTAGTTTGAAATGGTAAGAATAAACCTTGTTATACCTTCCTTCACAAGTCAAATATTTCTGTATGCAGGTGAGTAAGAGAGCATAATGTTCTTTGACATAATTCCTGGGCACTGCCTTACTTAAATCTTCATTGACATAATCATCCTTCAAAAACTCCTTGCAAGGATTCATGTCAAATTTGAAAATTTTGAACCATTCCTCTTGTCCTCTTGGGATCTCTGTCACAGCAGATATCACTTCTGGAGAAACCTGCACTTCTAACATGGCTACCTTTGAATTCAAACCAGTGAAGTTAAGTGCAAATTCCTTAGTTACCTGTGCATGTCCTCCTTGTAACTTTTTGCAAAAGTTCCAGCACCCGGCCTTTTTAAACGCTTTCTTCACCTCTTCATTTCTCAGCGCTATATCCAGGCCTTCGGGTTCAGTCCTTAGAGGTTTACCGGATCTGTGCTCTTTTTTCTCCATTGATTCTTTCAAATCTTTGCACACAAAGATTACCAGCTCCGGTTGGAATTGTGATTCAGCCTTGCTTGAATTTTCAGCCTCGCTTGAATTTTAAACTCTTCCGTTTAAAACCTTTCAAGATACAATCTTGCAGATTTGTCATTCATGCAGGACTTACGGCCATCATTATGGTTTATGCACGGTAAAATTTCTTGGGAATAATAACTTGTGCATATCAACAGATCTAATGGTGGTGATAGTGGCAATGAGCGTTAAAATGTGATAAGAAAGGTATATGAGCTGACATGAGAAGACATGGCTGATGACTCACCTAACAGACTTGACATTTCGGGAAAGATTCGCTGCGGAATGTACGAATCCATGATTTCGCAGCGCGGTTAGTTTTGAATTTTAATGATGCGCTGCGAAACTGCCTAATCATGAAGCGCTGTGAAACTGCCTAGTTATGATTGCGCTACGAAATTGGCGAATTGGAATAGCGCTACGAAATCACGAAAAGGCACGGTGACTCACATAAGACAAGAGGTGGCTATAGAACAATGATGGGTAGCGGGGAACCAATGGGAGTTGAGAACAACTTGAGTTAAAAACTCTTTTAAAAACTCCAAATCCTACGGGAAGAAAATTAAAAATGAAAATTTGAAATTAAACTAGCACAGACCTTTGTCATCGGGCTAGGATAGAAAATTACATGTATCAATTTTTTAGTTCTAAGTGATAACAGTGGCTCCACTTGGGATAGTGTGCTCCTGTAGTACACTAAGAACTCGCAGGTCCAGTGCTTTGTCCAATTTATGAAAACATAGATAGAGTTGACAAGCATTCCTTTCTAGCTTTGTGAGCCTTCACCTCGGGCTTGAGCTTCCTGTTCAGCTTGTCATTTATTTGCAACAAAGAAACACTAATAAAACAGTTATATACAATGCTTGTGAGAAACTTGGCAGAGATTCAATCAATTGTAATGCTTTAGGAACCTGCCATTAACAGGTCCTCCAGCATATGGTGTCCCATCAATCTCTTGTAGAACGTAGGTGTTATTCCCATGAAAAGAAGAAATTTGATATGGCCCTTTCCATAAATTTTCAAATTTACCATGTTTACCTTTCTCTTCAATTCTGGCTTCCCATTTCAAGACTTTATCATGAATCTGGAATGTAACTTCTTTGATCTTTTTGTCAAATGCTCTCTTGATCCTGTTCTGGATTTGTTGATGACTGTCAAACACCTCATTTCTTTTCTCTTGTAAAGCTATTAGCTGGTTGATCCTTCGTTGTATAGCATTTGGTTCCTCTTCTAGTCCTTGAATCAACTTCATTACTGGTACTCTGAGGGATGTGGGAAATATAGCCTCTGCCCCATATACTAGTTCATATGGTGATGTTCCAATGGACCTCTTTGTGCAAATCCGGTCAGCCCACAAAGCATATTTCAGTTTCAAATGCCAAGCTTTTTTATTTTCTTGCAGCAGCTTCTTAATGATCATCACAAGACTCTTGTTTGATGACTCAGCCAAACCATTTCCCTGTGGATAATAAGCAGTAGAATGTCCAAGGGAGATGTGATACTGATGACAAAAATTAATTAACCTTTTGGACTTGAAATCTTGAGCATTGTCTGTAATGATCTTGATTGGGCAACCAAATCTTGATAATATATTGTTTTCTAAGAAAGAAATAATCACTGAATCATTTGCTTGCCTTGTAGGTATTGCTTCTATCCATTTTGTAAAGTAATCGGTGGCTGTGAGAATCCAACGATGCTGTCCTGATGAAGGAGGATGGATTTCCCCTATAAAGTCTAATCCCCACTGCTGGAAAGGTGCTTCAACATAAATAGGAACCAAGGGCATTGGCATAAGCTTTCTCTTTCCTTCAAACACTTGACATTCATGGCATGTGGCTATCTTTTTATAGATATCTCTAAACATAGTTGGCCAAAAATAGCCAGCTCTCAAGACCTTGTTTGCAGTGGCTTTCCAATAGTGATGTCCTCCACAATCCCCTTTATGAAACTCATCAATTACTTTATCAGCTTCTTCTTCAATGAGGCAGTTTAATAATATTCCTCCTGCATCTTTCCAAAACAAATTTTGGTCATACACAAAATATCTGAGAGATTTCAATTTGGTAAACTGAGCTTTGGATTTTGAAAGATTATCAGGAGCTCTATTATGCTGCAAAATAAATGCTATATCCTTGTACCATTCTGAGATCAAGAATTTTTCATTTATCTGGACCAACTCCTCTTCATTTTCAGAAATTTCTGAGATTTCTGTGCTTAAATTAATATCAATGCAGTCCAGATTTGACTGGGTCAACAATTTGGCTAGGCCTTGACCCTTTACCAACTTGGTGGGTTTGATCTCAATATCATACTCCAACAGTTTTGCTATCCACTTTCCCCTTTTTCCATCTGGATAAGCTTGTGTAAGAATATCTTTAATAACAGCATTTGGGACGTATGCAACAATGTGAGAGTGCAAAATATAGATTCTGAAATCTTTAATTGCTTTCACCAATGCATAAGCCTGTTTTTCTAAGATATTATATTTCAATTCAGCATTGGCCAATGTCTTGCTAAAGAAAGAAATGGGTTGTTCAGTACCTTGACTTCCTTTTTGCAATAAAACTCCAGCAACTATGTCTTCAGAAGCAAATGTAAAGATAAGGAACTCCTTGGTAAAATCCGGGCTGATGAGTACTGGTGCTTGAGTAAGTGCCTTCTTGATCTCTTCAAAAGATTTCTTTGCTTCAACTGTCCATTTAAAATCTGCTCCTTTCTTTAACATCTTTGTTATGTTCTTGACAACTTCAGCAAAATTAGGAATGAATCTTCTAACAAAGTTAACTTTCCCAAGAAAAGATTGAACCTCCTTCTTACTCCTTGGTAAATCCAATTTTTGAATTGCACTAACTCTATTAGGATCAATCCTAATTCCTTCTTCAGAGATAATATGACCAAGCAGTTTGCCAGAAGTTAGAGCAAAAATACTTTTGGTTGGGTTTAGAGAAATACCAAACCTCCTACACTTCAGTAGGACCCTTTCAAGGTGCTTTAAGTGGTCTTCTTCCTTTTTTGAAAAAACTGTGATATCATCAAGATAAACTACCACTGATTTGTCCTTCTCTTCAGCAAAAGCAATATCCATTGCTCTCTAGAAAGTGGCTCCTGCGTTCATGAGGCCAAAGGGCATCTTTGCATACATGAATGTTCCCCATGGTGTAGTGAAAGCTGTTTTCTCCTGATCATCTGGGTGAACAAGAATCTGATTGTACCCAGAGAAACCATCAAGCATAGACATCCTTTGTGAACCAACAATGTTTTGCAGAATGAAATCCATTTTGGGGAGGGGGTAATTATCTTTCAATGAAGCCTTGTTTAAGTTCCTGAAGTCTATACAAATTCTGATCTCTCCATTCTTTTTTCTGACTAGTACCAAGTTAGCAAGCTAATTTGAAATCTGATTGGGACAATAATTTTAGCATCGAAGAGCTTTTTCACTTCTTTTTCAATCAGTGGCATTAGAAGAGGATTAATTCTTCTTAGCTTCTGCTTAAAAGGCTTTTCATTCTGCTTAATAGGAATAGTATGCTGTATGATTGAAGAGTCGTATTGTTTCAAGTCAGCATAGCTCCATGCAAAAACATCAATGAATCTTTTCATCATCTCAACATATTTAGTCTTCATATCAGCTGAAAGGAATTTGGAAATCTTGACTATTTTAGGCACAACCAAGTCACCTAAATTGCAGTTTTCTACTTGCTCTTCATTAGCTTGTAGTCTTGGTGCTTTGAACACATCATTTTGATCAAATAATTTTTCAAGGGGAATGAGGTCTTTAGGGATTAAGTTGTTTTGTAACTGAAAGACTTCAGAACATTCCTTTGACTCTACTAACATATTCTGGTGATCTATCTGATTGTGCTCAAACTCTTCTTTTAATTCAATGAAGTTCCTTACCTGCTGATCATCCTCAAAAACTTGCCAATTTGTGATATTATCTGGTATGACTGGTCTATGGCGAACCTCCACTTCATAGCTTTCAGAAGAATGCTTAGGAATAGTAAAGAGACTGGCTGAAATAGCAAGAGAGTCTGCAATAGAGTTTTGATCCCTAGTTTTGATGCTGAAGGAATAGGATTGAAATTTTTCCAACATCTCCAACACTAAATTTCTGTATGCTCTCATCCTTGCATCCTTAGTTTGATATGTACCTTCTACTTGTTTAATTACCAATTCAGAATCTCCACAAACAACAATGTTTTTTGCTTTCAACTTTATCAAGGATTCCAAACCTAAAACCAGAGATTCGTACTCAGCCATATTGTTGGTACAATCAAAGTTTAATTTGTATGAGAGAAACTTATTTTCTTCAGTTGGACTAGTGATCCAAATTCCAGCTCCTGCCCCTTCTTTTCCTGCTGATCCATCAAAGTATAATGACCAGCAGCCCATGATGTCTCTTTCATCTCCTTGCTGCCCTTCTTGACACTGATTTTCTGCAGGTTCATCTTGTGATTCTTTTCCAACTGATTCATTGAAAAGGATAGCTGATCCAAGACCAGTATGACATGAGTAAATAGGAAAATTCTGAGGCTTATCCTTGCTGCTTACCATATAGGCCATCCTTGTTTCGCGATACAACCTCCTTTGTTCACCAAACACTGGGATGGTAGCATATGTAAGATCCATCTGCATTGTGCCCTTGATTTTTGCTGCCCATGACCTTGAAAGAAGCATCCCAAACTTTGGTGGAATGTCTGCAATAACAATGTCCATAACAGTTGTTTTTGCTGGAATTTGTGTGAGCCCCACAACAACATCTTTTATCAAACCAATGCAATGGACTCTTTTTGAATCAAAGGAAAATAAATCCTTATATGGCCTAGTTACCTCTAACCCCAGCCTTTCCATGATTACCTTAGGCATGAGATTATGTGATGCCCCCGAGTCTAACATGGCATTATGTAGAGTCATCTCATGAATGCTAATGCTTATGTAAAAAGGGGGAAACTCTTCATTTTGTTCATCCTCTAGTCTTGGACCCAAACAGATAATGGGATTATCTTCTTGTACATTTAGAATATCAGCCACTCCTGGTTGTGAATTAAGCATCTCCACAATTTTACTTCTATATTTATCTACCTTGAGAATTTCATTAAAAGGGACTGATATCTTAATTTTTGCAATCTCATTCTCAAGATTAAAAACAGAAGTAGTCTTGTCAATTTCTTTAGGATGAGGAAGAATTTGAATATCCTTTTTGACAAGAGGAGAATCATCCTTACCTTCAACCGCCTTTGATTTTTCCTTTTTATCTTCAGCTGTCTTTGAGATATTCTTCTTGGGCTGTGCTTTGTTTGCTATAATAGGGACATCTCTATTCCTTAGATTATACTGCTTTTGCATCTCAAAAATAGCGTGCTGATAACCCTTTAAAAAATCCGAAGGCTCTTCTCCTGACTTTATCATACTGGACTCATCATGTTCCTCCTTAGTCAAGAAAATCCCTGACACTTCTTCATCAAAACAATGGATTGATTCCTCAGGGACTTCAGGTTCATCTTCTTCCTCTTCATCTACCAAATTTTGTTGGAAGGGAGGTCTCACTGGAGGATTTGCCTGCTGATTTCTGTTGTCTCTTGGCCTTTGCTGATTCTGAGGTCTTTTGAACTGAGGGTTCCTGAATTAAGGTCCTTGCTGTGCTGGAGGAACAGAAGCATTCCCAAGAGCTAGTCGGTCCATCAATTTCTCCATGGTTTTCATCATTGTTTCAAACTTGTCTTCTTGAGCAAAGGTAGAAGGCTTCTCTTCTTCCTTCAGCTTAGTCTTTGCCATCTTTGATTTCTTAGCAGCAAGCATGTTCACCTCCACTTTAATTGCATCATTTTGCATGTCAGCAAGAGAGGCAGACTCCCTCTCTCTGAGTAAAAGAGAAAAATCTGAATCAAATGATTCAGCATATCTCAACTGTGCCAAAGCTCCAGGAGGTTTCAAATGAGCTGGAATAGAATTGTATATTTTATTAAACCTCTTAGAAAAGTTTTGGACAGTTTCCTCTGGAGCTCTCCTAAGATTGTTGTATTCAGTAAGGGCTTGGATAGGGTTGGTTCTGTTTCCCCATTTCCTTAGAAAGCTGTCTTCAAATTCTACCCAACTATGAATGCTTCCGGCTCTAAGGGCTTTAAACCATTTTCTGACTTCCCCAATGAAAGTTTGAGCAAATAATCTTAGTTTTACATCTTCATCATCCACTTCTTCCCTGTCAACAAAATCATTGAACCTATCCACGTGTTCCTCTGCTGTAATATCTTCATCTCCTCCCCATGTTGGAATTCTAGCAGCATATTTGCTAGGAAGATCATGTAAAACAGCAGGGAGAGCTAGAGGAGCATACCTAACAGGTATAACCATAATGAATGGAGGAGCAATGACAACAGGTATTGTATGACTGGTGGAACCAGAACTAGTATGAGATAGTGTCTGAGGACTATTTGGACTAGCAGAGGCAGAAGATAAAGTGTTGGTACGAAAAGGACTATTTGGACTTTGCAAACCACTGACAAAGGAACTCCAATTTGGGAGAGGTAAACCAATTTTGGACTTGAGCAAAACTTCAAAAGGATCAAGTTCTTTGAGTTGATTCAAATCTTCTTCCTCTAATAATAATTCTGAAGTAACAACCTCCCAAAACTCTTCCTTATCCTTTTGTGACACTAAAGATGAAGTATCAATGCCTCGTTTTTGTAAATCTAAAATAATTCCAATAAGCTCTTCTTCGTTCTCAGACCTTAACAATACCTCATGAATTTTATCATCTACAATTTTATCTTCAGGACTTCTAGAAAATTCAGGGAACAAAGATTTTGATACAGATGAAGTACCTGGTATATCAGGAAATCTTTGCCTACTCCTTGAGATGGTGTTTGGATTATCCACAGGAGTAGGTGGATTTGGGTCAGGATTACTCCTTGTATATCTTCCTCTCAAACCCACCTTTTTAACTTTAAGATTGTATGGAGTCACCAAGGTAGAATGCAGCCTCGAAAACCTTCTGAGCTCCTGCTACCTTCAGAAGTTCAGCTTCATGATTTCGGGAATGAGTAATCTTCAGACTCCCGGTAGATGCACCAAAATTTTATCTCAAAATCAGACCCTGATAGGCTGCTGGTCAGGTTGATTCTAAGTAACTATTTCAAACCTACTTTAGGCTGAGGCTTAGTCTCCTCAACCTGAGAGGGCTCTCTCTGGGTGTAATAATGATTTTGATTGAAAATAAGATGGCTAACTCTTGTAGAACAACTGTGACAAATATGAATGCTGGAAATACATTAAACAAGTATCCATTGGGCCTATGGAGTCAACAACACTTCAATATAACAAAGATCTTGACCTTACATGGAAGTCAGGGCATTCTGCATTTGAATATTCAGAACATACACTCATATGGAACCACACAGTTTATAGATGCATACAGGAAATCAGAGCACATTCAGTGAATTCTGAGTGATTATACATCCATACCACTGTAAACAAAACTAAGAAAAAGACAACATCACACATTCTGAATATAAGAAATCCTTCATGAATCCTGAGAAGTAAAATCAAAATTATATTACTGAAAGTGAGTCTTTACATAAGCCAAATACTATGCTCTGTTATAAAGTTTTCCAACCCTCATTACATTGATGTTTCAGCTATATATAGAACTCTTATTCTAACTGATCGAGATTCCTCCTCCGGCATGAGGGGAATTCGAAAACTACTTCTAATGACACCTATCAACCATTTAACTAACTAATAAATACAACAAAGTGCTGACTGGAGTTTTCTTAGAGGTCTAAATCAACTATGACTCTAACTCCATATTACATGCATGATGGCTTCTCCTCGTTCTTTGACATCTGGCCCTCTTTTAGTTTAGCCGAGATGGATGTTTAATGCTCCATGTTGACCTTGGATGCTGAATCTTTTTAACTGCTCAGAAATATTAGGAGATTACCCTTGCTTCTCGGCTTCAGTTTTCCCCAAAATATTCGAATGCACAGAAGCATGACCTTTAGCCTTTAATTACCCAAAATGTAGAAGACTGCCACGTCCTTGATGCGTTGTAAGCTTTTCCCATGAACATGTGTGCAGGCAAAAGTTTCTTGCAGGCAAACCGTTTGATATACCCTGAACTGTGGTAAAGGTGTTCACTTTATGACAAAAATTGGATTTGAATATTAAACCTTTTTAAGCGTCCACCTGTCTTGACCTAATTGATTTTTGACAGCTTCAGATGATGTCTTGCATGCCCTTTGGACGTTTTCCTTTCAAAATTCCCGCTTGTAATTCAAACTGTTTGAATTGCGTAAAAATCATCACCTACAGCAGTTTCGTAGCGCGCTACGAAACTGCTGAGTTTTTTTTTTAAACAGCTTGCTTTTGACCTGAGACCTTTATTAGCCAAGTATTTGATTGCCAAAACTCCCTTAAACTTTCTACATGTCGAACATGGATTTATATTTCCTCAGAAAGATAAGATTAAACAAATTTGTCAAAATTTTGGAAACAAAACCTTACTTGAAATGAAAATTTATTTAGCAGGTAGCTGGCTTAGTTGTGCCTTCAGATCTTCAATTTGTTTCCTCATAGCCTTATTCCCAGCTCTCAATTGCATATTGATCCTTCTTATGTATTTGGCTTCTTTGATTGCTGGTACTGTCCATGTGTGAAATTGTGAATGGCCATCAACCACTGAATTCAGTTGAGCTTCTACAACAGCATTTCCTTCCCATAAAGTTTTATAATACTTTGCATGTATAGTTGCATGTTTTCTAGCGGCTTTCTTTAATTTGGCAATTTCATATTTAGCTGATTTCAATTGTCTCTGTATGGCTGCTATATTATCTTCTTGAGATGCAATGACTGTTTTGCCCGTGTCTTTTTGTATCTCTTCCCCTGTTTCCTCTGTTCTTGGCAGTGCTTCCTGTACCTGCTGGAATCTCCTTGTCATAGGTCTTCTTGGTTTAAAAACAAACTCTTCAACTGGCACATCAAATCTAAGCCTTTTTGAGGCCTTGGATTTCTTGGTGCTTTCTTGTTCTGACTGCATCAATTCGACTTGCACTGGTATAGACTGCTCAAATTCAATAGCCTGCAATAAATCATTTAAACTTGCCTTGGATACTGGGCTTTCATCAACTGCTATAGCTTTACCTTTTTCCTTATTTATTTGACTTCTTGTTCTTACCCTTGAGACTGCTTCAGATGTGCTTGTTTCAGGTACAGTCTTTTTACCCTGATCCTTTTCCTTAGTTGATTGCTGAGCTTGATCTTGGATGATGAGTGGCTTCAGTGGCTTCATTGGTTTTCTTACTTGTGATATTACTTGTGACTTTGTAACTCTTTTAGCTCTTGCTTCTGTTTGGAGCTCAGCTATTGTAAAATCCCTGGCAGGTTGGGGAGTGAGGCCAGTCTGGCTTTTGAAGCCAGCCATAAAAATGAATGAATTCTAATCCCTGTCTATCTTTTGGAGCCCATCTAAAACCAGTAGTTTAATCAAACCATGATGAAACAAAGAGGTTTCACAGTCCTCTTTCCTCAGCTGTACCTTATCACACATCTTACTCAAACTACAGAACAGATAAAAAGGTAAGTCTATGGAGACTTTCCCGGTGAAATGCAAAAGTAGTTTGAAATGGTAAGAATAAACCTTGTTATACCTTACTTCACAAGTCAAATATTTCTGTATGCAGGTGAGTAAGAGAGCATAATGTTCTTTGACATAATTCCTGGGCACTACCTTACTTAAATCTTCATTTACATAATCATCCTTCAAAAACTCCTTGCAAGGATTCATGTCAAATTTGAAATTTTTGAACCATTCCTCTTGTCCTCTTGGGATCTCTGTCACAGCAGATATCACTTCTGGAGAAACCTGCACTTCTAACATGGCTACCTTTGAATTCAAACCAGTGAAGTTAAGTGCAAATTCCTTAGTTACCTGTGCATGTCCTCCTTGTAACTTTTTGCAAAAGTTCCAGCACCCGACCTTTTAAACGCTTTCTTCACCTCTTCATTTCTCAGCGCTATATCCAGGCCTTCGGGTTCAGTCCTTAGAGGTTTACCGGATCTGTGCTCTTTTTTCTCCATTGATTCTTTCAAATCTTCACACACAAAGATTACCAGCTCCGGTTGGAATTGTGATTCAGCCTCGCTTGAATTTTAAACTCTTCCGTTTAAAACCTTTCAAGATACAATCTTGCAGATTTGTCATTCATGCAGGACTTACGACCATCATTATGTTTTATGCACGGTAAAATTTCTTGGGAATAATAACTTGTGCATATCAACAGATCTAATGGTGGTGATAGTGGCAATGAGCATTAAAATGTGATAAGAAAGGTATATGAGCTGACATGAGAAGACATGGATGATGACTCACCTAACGGACTTGACATTTCGGGAAAGATTCGATGCGGAATGTACGAATCCATGATTTCGCAGCGCGGTTAGTTTGGAATTTTAATGATGCGCTGCGAAACTGCCTAATCATGAAGCGCTGCAAAACTGCCTAGTTATGATTGCGCTACGAAATTGGCGAATTGGAATAGCGCTACGAAATCACGAAAAGGCACGGTGACTCACATAAGACAAGAGGTGGCTATAGAACAATGATGGGTAGTGGGGAACCAATGGGAGTTGAGAACAACTTGAGTTAAAAACTCTTTTAAAAACTCCAAATCCTACGGGAAGAAAATTAAAAATGAAAATTTGAAATTAAACTAGCACAGAACTTTGTCATCGGGCTAGGATATAAAATTACATGTATCAATTTTTTAGTTCTAAGTGATAACACATTTCACGAGGTGTGTGGATGAATCATCTCGTCCATCATATTTTTCTACTAGCCGTATCTATGGTTTTCCAAATCATAGGCACATCATTCTTCTGTATCCACGCTAATCCTCAAAACTTCCCTGATGTGTACCCCACCATCTTGCGGGCGTTGTGCATAGTGCCCATTTCAGAGCATTGAACTGCTGCTGTTTTGGTACTATGCTTTCAAATTTGTTTAGGAATGCATCGACTGTTGTCAACCCATCATATGTAGGAAGATACCTTGCCTCCGTTTTCACGCAGCGCAGTGATCTAACCATCATGTTGCAATTAAGTGTGTAGCCAATTCTCCCATCGCTCTATCTCTTCATCTGAATCCGAAGTGCTTTTCGTGCTCCCACGAAATCCTTCCATCTGCAGTTGGATTCACCCAATCCTCTTCTTGTGCAGTTATCTTGTAGATGCAATCGAGATCGTCATCACTATCATCGTCGCGCACCGGTTCAGTGTATTGCGCTCCTTCGGTTGGATCTAGCGGTACTACTATGCATAGTGACTTTTTTTAAAAATCATTTTGCGCTTCTTCAGATTTATGATTCCATTCATATTGGTGGCCTAGTCTATTCCTAGTAGTGTGGGATATGGATTACTGTCATCGACAATCTCTATCACTTCAAAATCCGCCTGTGTGCTCGCACCTTCAATATCTACTGTTACCCCTTGCAATCTTCCCATGGGAAAGATCTTCTGTTGGTTCGCCATTCGTAACTGAATAGGAGACCACTGTAGCGCGGGTTTGCCCATGCGTTCCCATGTTTGTTTTGGCAGTACATTTGCGTCCGATCCGAGATCCAAGATTACCTGATCCATTTCATACTCGCCGATTTGCGCAGTCAACCTCATTTCCCTTCCTGTGCGCAATGCATGCTTTCCAAGTTTTCGGACCACGCGCGGTTATCCTGACCTAGTGCACCTCGTGATAAGTTCCTGTAGTCCTTTTACTGTCCTGCTGTCATGTAGCAGTTTCATGCATGTCTCCAGAAAGGTAGTGAGCATTGAAGGATCCATCCCTAGTTCTAGTTGATCCTTACTATCTAAAGTGAAGGCCTTCGTGAAGCTCTTCTTAGCTTCCATGAATGTCTCCTTCGCGCGTTCTAAATCAAATTTGGGTTCCTTTGTAGGAGCCTTGCGAACCCACGCACTTTCTTCTGACTACTTACCTTTATCGTCACCGATAGTCATACTGCTCTTGAGCATCATGTTTACATTCGGGTCTTATTCACGTGGTTCAGACCTCATCATCTACAAATTCTGAGTCGGAGGGGGCTGAAGTACCACTTTTTCGTGCAATCTCGCTATCAATGTAGGGCAGTCTTCTGCCTCATGATCAAACTGAGTATAGTACAAACATGATGTTCTTGTCAGGTTTGTACAATCGCGGGCATAGTGCCCTGGCCCTCCGCAATTGTAACAAATTAGCTGTCTACGACCCCTTCCTGGTCCCATTCCACCTCGACCTTGACTGCGCCCCTGAAATCCAGCGCGTGCCATTCCTACATTTGGGTCGAGGGCTTGCGTTTCGGTCTGCACCCTGTAGGCAGGAGTCTGATCCATCATTAGTTCGTAGCTTCTGCAGGTGCGTTCATCATGGCCTACCGACCTACAAAAATTACAAAACAATTGCTGGGACGTTTATGTATACTTCTGCAATAGATGACAATTATCCGTAGTGTGTTTTCCTCCTATCTGACAGATCGCACACCATAATGCAGGTGCTGCGCTTGGTCCTGCCTATGCCTCAGGTCTTAACGGCATTGGCCCTCCTCTTGCTAAGTAATTCGCGAACACTGGACAGTGGTCCTTGTCATGCCCCTGGCCTTTGCATTTTATGCACCATACCTCCTCGCGCGCCTCTAGCCGAGGTGTCCTGTCCTGTTTCAAACTCTGCATCTCCAGACATAGATTTTGCAGTTGTGCATGGATTTGTTGGACTCCCAGACTAGGGTCTTGTATAGGGGTCTCATGCAATCTCATTGCCATCTCCAAAGCTTCGACCTGGGTGAAAGTTTTTGCTTTGATAGCACCGTCTTTAAGTGCGGTGTTAGTGATGCTACAAACCATGCACGGTGTTGTCCATCTGTCAACGTCATGTTGGCTTCGCAAATCATACCCTTCAGTCTTTGGTCCAGATCCCAGGGGGTCTCGCCCGGGAGCATCGTGATCTCCTTAAACCCGATGATTGATTGTGTTTCCGACTTTGGCCTACTAAATTCCCTGTTCAGTGCGGTCTGGATTTATGTGATTCCTGCGTTTGGATGGTCATTAGAATGCTTGATGTACCATGTTAATGCGCGATCCTGCAACATGCTTACCAGCGTAGCCTTTTTGATATTGTCATCCATGACTCCTTGTGCTTCCCATACCGCTCTTACCACAAACTAGAATTGGTCCGGATCTTCATTCCCTACTCCTCTGAATATCGATAGTTTGATCGCACTCACCATACTGAACTGTGGTGGTGGCGGAGGTGGGGTGGGTGGAGATGGAGGTGAGGAGGGTGAGATGGGTGGCGGTGTAGGTGGAGGTGGTAAGTGTGGAATTCGTTGCCTTATCAGACTGACCGCGCTTCTCGGAGAAACTTTCGCGAGCTCTTCCTCACTTTCCTGCGAGGGGGAAATTAAGGGACTGGTTTCTAATTCTTCACTACTTCCGCTTCTGTAGATATTCCCACTTCGTGTAGTCCGAAACATTAATTTATTCACATAACCCACTTTTCACACAATAACATCTTAATCCAAGTGTTCAAAGATTTAATAAACTTACCCCGCGGTCCCTTGAGGAAACGTCGCTCCGCCTCACTGTAGCTAACGGTCATATCTACCGCGAACTCAGTGATAAATCTTCCTATAATTTGGTCGAGCCAATGGTCCACAACTTGTGCGATCTTATCTCCTGATGCTTCTAGTCTGTGCACTAATTCCGAAGTCCACACGATTGGTTTGTCGAGCCTACACCTTCCCTCACTGTCTGCTAGCTTCATGATCCACTCATACAACTCAGAAGGGAAGGATGCAAAGAAAATTTCGTGGATTTCCGTATACAAGTAGCACTCCAACCACTGTTCCTTAGATATTTGTGGATTTCTGTTTTCCTAATCTTCTTGTCCAACCACCCTTCAATTTCTTTCTTTGTTGGATTCTAGTGGCACAACATTAGACATCCCTTATGCAGATCCTGGTCCCAACAACGAAACCATTTGTTGGCTTGTATGGGCCTGACCTAGGTTCAGGGGATTTAGCAAAACAAATCCTGGTAATATTGGCCCTTTCGGCAACAGTCCGCGGAGCGCGGACTGAGGTCTCACTCGAAGTAGTATGGGCGGGTGCTAGAACCAAGTTTCACACCCTAGAGATGTCTGATGGTTTGTCGGTGGTCCGTGGTTTGACCTTGCATGCATGTCACTACGCGCACCTATCAATACCTCGCAGCCTGCAATGCTGCCTTTGCGCAGCTCTGTTTGAGGTGCGATCTGTGTTATTACCCAAGTTCTTAACCCGATATTATTCGATTACTTAACTTTTCTGTATGAGCCCAATTATACTTAACAGTGTTCAATATTCATATAAGTGTGCGCGATAAACAACACAGTATAAATGCATAGAAAATCATACAAAACTAGATACGCAATATTTAGCATCAAACTTCTCTTTATTACTTTTCTTCTTGGGTTACAGACTCAACTTCGCCCTACACACTCAGCTGCAGGGGTCCGCACACTTAGTTGCAGGCTCTACTAGGTCTCTCCGGACTTAGTTGCAGAGCCTCTTCCTACTACTACGACCCAATACACTTAGACTTCTTCTCTATCCGCTACTAGATCATTACATTAATCCATCTCTTCTTATCTTCCATTCGCTATCTTTACAACTTAGAGCCTCACTCTATTTATACAATCCCATGGTCCGCGGACTATGGGTAGGCCAACATGACATTACATTACATCGCAACGCTTAGGGCGAACAACCCTATGTCTCAATATACATTTCGCGCTTCGCACCTGTAATTCGCGGAGTCTTACAACATATTTGACCAAAACTTGGGCTTTGAGCCCCAAGACATGCTGCGGGGGGGATTCCATTCCCAAAAATTCCTTCTTATTTCAACAATTGAATTGTTTTTTTTTATTTATTTTAATTATACATAACGTTTACATTTTTTCCAAATTGAGCACGCGAGGAGAGGCTAGGTTGGGCGATGAATAATGGTTTAGTTAAAAAATATTTGAGTGTGGGAGACATATACAATCTCTGTCATGTCTATATTCGATCTTTTTAATACAGGCAAGGCAAGGAGGCTTGAGTTGTTTGGTATTCTTGACAAGATTGGAGAGAAGAACTGGGCATATGATGGAACAAGACCAATCCCAGGTCAGGAAGGTTGTCCATAGATTTCTTTGGTACATTTTCTGTTACTTTGATCTATTTCATATAAAAGAAAAATAATTGTTTTGATTCCTGTGCAGAAGCAAGTTGCTCTTCTAGGTCTTTCATCATTTGCTAAGACTCAGTAAGTTGGTCTTGCATGTGTTCAAGTTTCTCTTTGGTTGCAGCCAGTGCAGTTTCTAGATTAGTATTTTTGGTCTCCAATAGCACAAGATCCTTCTCTATATCTGATTTATGTGAAGCCATAGCTCCTAATTCATACTCTAATGACTGCTTTGATTATTGTGCAGAAGCAAGTTGCACTTGCAGGTTTGCCACCATTTGTTCATACTTAGTGAGTTGGCCTTGTGTGTGCTCAAGTTTCTCTGTGGTTTTATCTAAGATATTCTCTACATTATATTTATTGGTCTTCAATTGCATAAACTATTGCTTTAAATCTGCATATTTGTGTACATGGGTCTTCAACTCAGATTCCAATGCTTCTTTTTCAACTTGAATGTTATTAAGCTTCAGAATTATGTTTTAGGTAGGATATTCTCTAGATTGCCTTATGCGTCTTCAATTCACTCTTCCTCTAAAAATGCATATCTGTGTACATGGGTCTTCAACTCAGATTCCAACGTTGCTTTTTCAACTTGATCTTCAACTCAGATTCCAATGTTGCTTTTTCAACTTGAATGCTATTAAGCTTCCTAATTATGTGAAAATTTCCATTCAACAAGGGAAATTGAACGCTATTATTACTTTCTTGTCCTGAAAGACTATCTTTACTAGACCAATTATTGTGCAAACTAAACCAGATCGTGTCAGAGGTTTGAATTTCGAAGTCAGTGGCTTCATTTTGTGAAATTTCATCATAATCATGTGCAAAAATTGTCCTAACTAGGGATAGGAAAGCTATTAGTTCAATAATTAACTGTACAAATTTTTCTTTTCCAAGTAAAAATCGATCCACTAGTCCAGCGAACTCTGGAATTCGGGCATCTAGCCTATGAACTTCAAAGCTCTAAGTTGTGTATTTCCAGGTTGTTGAGTTATACATTGTATGAAGTTGACAACACTGGAAATAACAGTTGCCAACTCTACTTCAATAACACGAATTTTACTTCTAGAATCAGAAAGAAAAGTTGATTCTACATTCATTAAAGGCCTACTACAAACATAAGGATCGGTTCCACTTTCATCAACTACAGTTGGATTTATTACATCCTTCAATACCTTGTGCAAGTCTGAACCCTCAGCTTCAGAATCGAGGATTACATCAGGCTTATCCTAAAGACTAACAAAAGATCCTTCTATTTATCTTTGGTTGTAGCCAGGGAAATTTCTAGATTATAATTTTTGGTCTCCAATCGCATAAGATCCTTCTCTATATCTGATTTATGTGAAGCCATAACTCTTAATGAACTCTAATGACTGCTTTGATTATTGTGCAGAAGCAAGCGACACTTGCAGGTTTGCCACTCTTTGTTCAGACTCAGTGAGTTGGCCTTGTGTGTGCTCAAGTTTCTCTCTGGTTTTAGCCAGGATATTCTCTACATTATCTTTATTGTTTATTGGTCTTCAATTGCCTAAACTACTGCTTTAAATCTGCATATCTGCATTATCTTTATTGGTCTTCAATTGCCTAAACTACTGCTCTAAATCAAGTTTCTCTCTGGTTTTAGCCAGGATATTCTCTACATTATCTTTATTGGTCTTCAATTGCCTAAACTACTGCTCTAAATCTGCATATCTGCATCATCTTTATTGGTCTTCAATTGCCTAAACTACTGCAATTCTCTACATTATCTTTATTGGTCTTCAATTGCCTAAACTACTGCTCTAAATCTGCATATCTGCATCATCTTTATTGGTCTTCAATTGCCTAAACTACTGCTCTAAATCTGCATATCTGTGTACATGGGTCTTCAACTCAGATTCCGATACTTCTTTTTTCTTTTTCATCTTGAATGTTATTAAGCTTCTAGATTGCGTTATGCATCTTCAATTGCATAAACTCCTCCTCTCCTCTAAAAATGCATCTGTGTACATGGGTCTTCAACTCAGATTCCAACTTTCTTGTCCCGAAAGACTATCTTTACTAATCCGGATCGTGTCAAAGGTTTGAATTTCGAAGTTAGTGACTTTATTTTGTGAAATCTCATCATAATCATGTGCCCAGAACCAATTCAAACTTCAAACTTAAAAAACCCATGCCCGGACGTCTCATCCTTCCACGACGTTGGCGAAGCTTAGTGGTAACACTTTGTTCGTAATTAGGTGAACACGTGTTAGAGATTGTGTCAAAGACGTCTGCAAGAAGACCCTCACAATAAAACACCTATCCACATAATTACTCCCAAAACTATATTTGAGTTTAAACCTATGATTACAATATACTCTGTTGATTATAATATAAAAATAATGCTTATATTGTGTCGATTAATACCTCAAAATAATGTCCGATTAATACATTGTGTGAGATATGTGTTAATTAATACATTGTGCTAATTTGAAAGCGTAACTATCTAATAATGTTATATAATGTTTGTATCTGGTGTTGTAATTATGAGTATTGCAGGTTTGACGTGAATTAATGGACTATATAATCCACTAAATCATGACATTGAGAAAATTGTTATGCTATTTATGTTAAAATAAAAATGAAAAAATAAAAAAAAATCAATCCATTTAGGTTGAACAACATTTCTTTTAACTGCGTAATTTAGTTATAATGCATTTGTTCATTCATTCACTCGTTTATTACATGCTAGAGAGAGCCGGCAATGTTGCAGAGCCTATACGTATACTTATAAAAGCTCCTACAAAACCCAGTACATACGTAGCTGGAGTGCGAGCAGCATGTTTATTTACATAGCTGGTAGTTAGTCGCTCAGGAGCTACCGCCGATAATGGAATACCCTGCGCATACACCAATCAAAACAAAAATAAATCATTGTCTATAGCATGGAAGAACTTACAGAAAGAATTGCAGATAAAGTATGACAATTAACTATTGTTCGTCGATAATTGGTAACGCTGTTGGAATGACTTACGAGAGTGTCGTCGAATATCGCAGCGGCGGGGTGACTCGCGGACGTTGCATCTATCCGGAAGCTCTTCGGCTCTCTCCACTGCCTCCTCTTCTTCTTCCCTTCCGCGCCCTTCGCCGCGGCGTCGGCGGCGTTGATTAAGTGGTGCACCATCCTGAGAATCGGAATCCATGGATGAATCATACGATTGAGATTGATCTAGTGTTTGCTCTATGGCTCGGCATCGGCAGTGTGGAGACATTCTTTGCAATTCCTCGCAACATCTTTCGGATGGCTGTTCTCTCCGGCTCTGCAAGTAGTCCCGACAAGCAGACAATCTCTGCGGGTCGCACGACCGTCCTTGCTGTTGCACCACCTGATCTCCATCCATGACGATGTCTTCATGCGCATCAACAGTGGGGGTGCCCCACTCAAGGAGAAGCAGAAGGACCGCGAATAAAGTCACCCATTTCAGCGTCGACATTGGATAGGAGAAGACACCCATTCCTTTCTTCTTTGTTAATTTCACTGATGGAATACAACTGAGAATGTATGAAGAGTTGGTGGGTATTAACTTTGTATTTATGGATGGTGAGGGAAGGGAGGAGAGCGACCAGCGCAACACGAAGAGGAGGAAGAGAGGAACAGATGCAGTGCATGCAGATTCTCAGTCTCCACGTCCCACTGCAACGCCACCCGAAGAAGGAACGCCTGGCTGCCTCCCTTTCCAATGGCCGCGTCTTTCAAAGACGAGAAGAATCTTGCAGGCGGAGTACAGGTCACGACAGTGCACTGCAACGTCCCAGCAACGCGACTTACTTCGCATTTTACAGAAATCACCCGAGTCACGAGAAAATGCGTTGCCCTTTTCCTTGTCATTATTCTTCGTAACCCACGGGACACCAGAATGGAACGCGTGAACATAACTCTTCGTTTCAAGCTTATTATTACTCACAACTTGCTTCTTTACCGCAATATCATTACTGCTCAGAATCATGGGCGCAAGCTTGATAATATGCTGATCAAACACTAAACAAATGCAACGCTGCGAAAATTGAACATTTAGACGTCCACGATATTGTATCCATGTACTTTTAATGAACCATGTAAGGGTATCCTCTTCCTTGTTGGTCTTTTAAAATAATCCATCATTTGTGTGGATGAGGATTGATATCGTAAAGGTAGAGAAAGGTTAATTCAATTAATCTAACTACCATTTCAATATAACATATATTTTGAATATATAAATATATATATTTATCATGAATGGTGATTTTTTTCTTAATAAACAGTATTATATATTTAATCTTAGAACTTGAAATTACTAAAATTACCTTTTATAATAAAAAATTACATAGTAAACTCCCCTCAAATAATTCTATTTTAAACCTTGTTCTCTACTTTACACATTCCTATAAACCTCATCGATCTATGCAATACACTTGAAGTTTGATAATAATCTGCCAAGGAAAGCTTGAAGTCATCTAGGCTCATCAACAACATGTTGACCCATCATAAATAAACCTTCAAAAGTATCCTTAGTCTCCTTATGGGGATAGCTAACACCTTATCAACCATCTCCTCATAACATGGTGAATATGAGGTGTCAACTGGGTTAATCCTTATCCTATAACATCATAAAAAGCATTGGCCCCTCTTGATCCATATTGGATCATTATATTGTTTTTCGTCCATATTGATGATTTGAAAGTGGGAAAAGTGGAAGAATCGGCTCAAAGGACCATTTTTACTAGTAGAACTTAGTTCAACAAATTGGGTCTAAAACCTTTTGGGAGCATTTTCACGAATCAAATAACATTTTTCAAGGGTAAGACTTTTTCTACTTAGTATGACACCTTATTTTAATATTCTACACACAAATACATTTCTAAAAACTTAAGAATCGCTTTAATCAGACTTTGTATGCAAGGTATGGAATCATCATTCTCCTCTCTTTCCTCATATATCAAAGATTCCTATTTCCTCATATATCAAAGAGTCCTATTTCCTCATATATCAAAGAGTCCTAGAGACTAGGTCTAGGTTAAAACATTGAATGGTCTATTATTCTTTTATACAAATATTAGGAAGATTTGTGGAGTTCTTCACCTTGACACAAGGGAAAATTCCTCATAACCAAAGTGGTGAATCCACTAGGGAAGAATATATTGGTTATTTCTCATTTGGTTTAATTTCTTGTTTTTTATAGCTTTTAGAGTCTTGCTTGCAACTTGCCTCCATTTTTCGACACCTTATGGGCTAGTTTACTCCCTGATTTGTTAGATATGAGAGGAAAGAATCATTTCCCCCATTCATACCCATCACTAGCTTACATAGAGTCATGAATAACTAATCATCACTTACTACTAGTGAAGACAGTGTGGTGCATCACTCATTGTTCTAGTAGATAAAGAAATGAAGCTTGTAGGGTTTAAAACACACTCAAATTTTTATTTTTTTATTTTTATTTTTTATTTATTTTTTATGTTTTTTCCTCTTAACCGTAGGGATTCCACTGTTTTCACATAGACCCTTACGAAATTGTTTTTTAATGGATTTTTTCATGATTATTTGCATGCTATAAAATGGGAAAAGGAAAATTGCATTTTAGGACCATTCCTTTTAGGGAATTTTCTATGGTCATTTCTTCTATATATTCCAATATTAATTAACATATAGTCCATATGATTTTAACCTTCCTACTTGGCCTATGTAATATCTTTGATAAAATTTCACCTTAGTTGAAACCCATAAGGAATGAAGATCCACTTCCTATCCTTAATAAAGGATGCATTAAAACCTTAAAAAGTAGATTGGTAGCCTATTTCTCCAAACTCTAGCTTGTCTTGAACATTATACACAAAATATGGGGTGGATTAGTAGCATCAAATATAGTAATATATGTATGTTTTTATTCTATGTACCAATTCCAAATATATAAAAAAAATATTATTTTCCTACTTAAATATAATTAAACACTATATATAAAACATAATAGTACATATATGAGCAAAAAATGAGTCGCAAGTCAAAGAATAAGATCTCTTATATTAATTCTCCCATAACATGTTGGGAAACATATAAATATGGGCCTCTAATATGTGCCAACTAAGGTTCAATTTAGAAAAAAAGTTTTTGGCACACATCAAATCCTACAAATAAGAAGCCATGTAAAGCTAGGAGACCTTATCTAGCTTCAAATTTTGAGCTTGTTCAATTTTGACATTGAGCTTCTTGGGGATGATAACTCCTGAATTCAACATATTTCTAGTAGGGGCAATTCTGTGAGCTAATGACACCTATGCATCTCTCCATATAATTCGTGTGAAGTAACATCATTACCTTTGGGAACTTATAATATCTATTGACCTCTTTAGAAGAAATATCCCCACACAATGTTCTTGTTATTAATTAATTGAATATTATGATAATAGATGTGGATTACGATCCTTTATAGTGCTTCCACATAAGTAGATTTTGGGTACCTTTATACATCTGAATGTGAACAAGCCTTTTTAATATTAGGGAACACCTTATCATCCATCTCCCTCATAACAGAGTGAATGTGAGGTGTCAACTTGGGTTAATCCTTATCCTATAACATCATAAAAGCAATTGGCCCCTCCTGATCCATATTGGATCATTATATTGGTTTCCATCCATATTGATGATTTCAAAGTGGAAAATGTGGAAGAATCAGCTCATAGGACCATTTTTACTAGTAAAACCTAGTTTGACAAATTGGGGTCTGAAACCTTTTGGGAACATTTTCAGGAATCAAATAACATTTTTTAGTGGTAAGACTTTTTCTACTTAGTATGGCACCTTATTTTAATTTTCTACACACAAATACCTTTCCAACGACTTAAGAATCACTTTAATCAGAATTTGTATGCAAACGATATGCCACTCGGAAGTTAACCTTCTTGTTTTCACCACCATATTTCAAGAGGATGTCATGTCAGCCTCCATAACTCATGGAACATGAGATAGCCATGTGATTATGATGAAAGATGCTCTATATTATACTGTATTATAACTCTGATTAAAAATTGAGGTAGTCAAACCTAGCTGCTAGTAGGATATTAGGTTGTGTTATAACCAACCCACTAGGAGGAAAATGGATTCCATTCTTTTTGAGTGCATTTTTTCCATAGACGAGAAAAATAGAAAAGAGGGATAGGGGATAGAGCACACAAAGAGGATTTTTTTCACTATAGTTTCCCATGGGCCACAGACCATTCCTCTTTGTACTCATAGCCATTTTCTATTCAGAGAAAGAGAGCAGAGCAACCTCACCTTTGAGTCTTGTTTTCTCCCAAAAGGGTTTCCTAGGTTATATCTTATATCAAATCATGGTTTATTAGTTATTATTTTGTTGTTTTCTACTTTCTGCATAATTTCAATGTACATGCATATGAAAATAATAGTAATCTACACACCCAAAAATATTAAGAGAAATAAAACCCCAATAGTGTAATATTTTGGATTTTTGAATATAGTTTTATCAGATCTATTGTGAGGAAGGTCCAGTTGAATATCCACGATAGTTTACAAATCATATTGGTACCAAATCATGATTCTTTGGGTATATTTTGGAGATTTTTAGTGGATCTGGAGTGACTAAGCAAATAGTAAAAAAACCCTAGTCATGATCGATGAATATGTGAATGACTCTCAAGACTCTGAAGAGGAGAGGTTTTTGCAGCTGGAAGCATAAGTTGTAGATATAAGTCATAATATGAATCTCCCCTTGTAGACCTTGAACAATAATCTTGGACTACTCAAAGAGGATGGGGTCTATAACACAAAGGAAATATTAAAGTTGAGATTAGGATATCGAGAAGAAATGGAGAACTAGTTGAAGAAAGGACCCGAAAGGGATTAACCTAGTTCGACTGTTGTGAACCACTCACAATCTATGTTCAAAATGGATGTGAAGGTCAATATCAAGCTATATTAAGGTGAGATTGATGCGTTGAAGATATATCATTGGTTGCATCAATTAGAAGTGTATTTTAGTGTCCATCATATTGAGGAAGAGCATAAGATTTCATTTGTGTGACTAAAATTAGAGGGCCATGCTATAAATTAGTGGGAAATCCATATAGAGACCTTGAGGTTGGAGGGAGATCCTTCCCTTACTAAATTATATGACATTAAAACCCTCATATCATCAAAATCTTACCCTATCAAGTATGTACAGGACTAGTGGATTTGGTGGCACTACTTCAGGCATAAGCAGGGGCAGAGTGTATATGAGTACACCATATAATTTAGAAATGCGCCTGTAATGTTGTGTATCTCCCAAAAGAACCCAGATGTACTCCTCAAGTATTTTTTGGGGGCCTATGCAACTATCTGGGGAAGTAAGTGATGTTTTTCAAGCCCATATCGATGGACAAGGCTTGTGTATAGACATAATACCTGGAGAACATAAGCCTGAAGAAAGGGAAATCAAGTGGATTGAAGCAGAAGGAGAAATAAGTTGCTTCTAAGGAGGAGAAGAAGAAATGGAAAGGGGGAAAGGATACAAATATGAAAACCATAACATACTAGTTAAAAGATCTGGACAACTACTAAAACCACTAAAATAATGGTGAATATACAAAGGAGAAGTGCTAGAATTTGCATCCAGAGCTTAACCTAAAGAACAAAAAGAAAGACAATAAGAAGAAGCACCTCATGGCCACTGGTAGAAGCAACCAATTTGAAATCACCTCGGATTTGGATGAGAAGATTTTTTGTATGTCAGTGCAAAAGGAGGTGAATTTGAGTATCCTTCACCAACATGAACAAAAGGAAATGAACAAACTATTCCACATAAAGATACAGGTCAAGAAGACAAATATTGATGCTTTGTTTGATACAAGATCATATGAAAATCTCATTGCATTAAAGTTGGTCAACCAATTGGGATTCGAATTTCGTGATCATACAAGCCCATATCCATTGGTATGGGTAAAAAAGGATGAGAAATTAAAGGTAACCAACAATTGCAATATTACATTTGTATCGATTTTATTGATAAAGTAGAGCTAGATGTGGTTTCCTTTGATGTATGCAATCTTGTTTGGATGTTTGTGACAACGAGAATCATATATTATTTGTGAATTCCATGTAAACACTTCCATGTATTTGGATTCCTAAATTGAAGTGGGATGAGTAAGGGACATAGATTCCAGAGTCCGAGGGAGGTTTCTTGTTGGGATGGTGTAAGTTTCCTTAAGGTAGGAAACTTTGAATTTTGGGAAAACCATTGAAGGTGGTTGTTGTGTGATTGGTTCCTAAATTTAATAAAACTACAAGAAAGGTACACAGGCCATGTTTCCTTAGAAAGAAATGTGGCAAGCAACAAGGACTAAAAATTAATGGAGGATGGAACTGTGCAGGCAACATGAAGAACAAGAAAGTCAACCACGAAAGGGGAATATTGGAAAAATAAGAACCACCATGGCTAAGAGGGAATTAGAGGTATAAGAGAGAAAAATAAAATGCATTGGAGTAGAGCAGTCAAGATCGCTAACAGGAGAGACCCTGAAGTTCGAGGCCAAGTAGAAGCACCTAGATAGCTTATTTCCATTGGTGAGACTAGAATAATAAGGTCTCTCAGGGGAGGACAATGGTCTCTCGATTCCCCATTAGCCAAAGGGTGGAGATGGTTTTCTCCAGAGTCCCTTAAATGTTGAGGTAGAGAGATTGTTCCTTGGATTTTTGGAGAGATGACTTCTGGAGCCTTTCTTGTTGTGTTTGTGTATAGTGGGTTCTATATTCCCTTATATGGGTGGAACATGTTGTATGTTTCATGGTGGAGGTGAAGCCTCTAGAGTCCATGGAGTTGTTGGCTATTGAAAAATTGAAGGGTGGAGGCAAAAGACCTCTCGATTCCTTTTGATGTTATTGACTACTATTTGATTGTTGGATGGAGTAGAAGATCCTTTGAATTCCTTATTTCAATCAATAGTAGTGATAAATCCCTGGAGCAGAACCACCTTAGTATCTAGAATTTGGCTCAAGGGTGAAAACTATAAGTGAGAACAGGTTTTAGTTTGTCTATGGTTGGGTGGAGAGTTGTCATCCTGAACTAAATTTCCTAGTCCAATATACATTAAAGATAAGTTATTATGAATGAATTATTTTTTATTGAGTTCTTGTTGAACTATTGAAGCAGTGTTGTATTCATTTAATGAATGGTTCATGGATTTACTGTGATTGGAATGCTAAATATCTCATTGAGTGTGTATCTTATTGTTGTGGTATTTCACTAACGTTCTTCATGCAAGAACACATATATAATGTTGTATGTGTGAGTGCCATGTGGACTAATTATTATTGTTGCATGCGGCCATGATCATTTGATGTTGAACTGCAAGGCGTGTGTTTGTAATTTGATTAGTAAGGAACCTTCTTATCATTAATTTAATGTTGAAAATTTTACAATATATTTATGTGCTTCATGATCTCTATTTGTTTCTATAAGCTATATTACACTTACTCATTCTTCTAGGATACCTGTATGTCTCTTGACAAGAGGAGTTTGCTTCCATGTCAACCATTAAGGTTCAAAGGATTGTAGGCCTTTGAGAGGATAAATGGAAAATCCCCTAGCCTAAATGGAAATGTCCCTATTTGGTGCATTAGAATACGACCATCGATAAACTATAAAGGGAAATCCTATATTAAGATCAAGAGGGATATCACAAAAACGTGTTTCATAAAATACTAAGTGAGATGGCGAAGTTCTATCGCAATTCTAAGTGATTATAGAACCACTTCATTTGAGCCATTCGAGAGACCCTCCACAAATGGTTCATGATGAAAAACCCATAGAGATATTGTCTCATAACCTTATATCACATCATTATCCTTCTAAAATTATCCGTGACTTTGGATGAATTTATCAGGTTGTGCGATAGTGGACTTGAAATCCAGGTTACTAGTCCACATGACCGCAATGCATGACCAAGAGCAAGATATCACATGGTCAACGACAAAGAGTATTTGAGAGTAATCAGTGGAGGAGAGGAAGAACATGATGACATGTCCCAAAATGTTTTGTCCCTAGAAGCCCACAAGGGGTCACACAAGAGAAATGCCAGCCTTATAAGAGCTAGGTTGGCATGGCAGGGCTAGTGGCATGGAGTTGGCCAGGATGATTTGGAGGTGATGTATTGGCCAACAAAAGAGCCAATTCATATACAAAAAGGCTTATCATGACTTTAGGAATTCGAATATGGGACCCATTTAGACAGAAAATATTACACTAGATAATGGGAACATTTCTGTCCCGAAGTCCATCTCTCAGAGGTAGAAAGGTGATGTGTTCGCGGTGAAGCTGGGATGACCCAACACTAGGTTTTCATGGAAATAGAAAGGTCTTCGGTGTTATCAAATAAGAATGAGATCCCATGGGACAACTAGGAGCATTGACCATGTGGAGGTGTGAAGCCTCCGAGATGCCATAAGATTGGAGGTCGGTCCCTAATTCTTCAACAAAAAAGTCTATTTAAATGGCATAGGGTGATGTAATTTGGGATGTGGTGGTATGCATTTGAGCTCGACAAATTTTTCATTGGTACAAGGGTGAAACCAACCTAAAGGATTTTTTCCATGGAGCCATTTATGAGGGTGTAAGGTGCGAAGGGTAGGAGTAACAGAACCAGGTAATGGAAGAAATACCAAAAATTAACAACATGTCCATTAGCTATGTGTATGTGTTTAAAGGCTCATTTCATGACCGAGTTGGAAGCTAACACATCGTTTCTAGGAGGCACTGGGAGGATGATGTAGACTTCCACATGAGAATTAAGTGACAATATTGATGATGTGGTGCCTCATGATTGTTTAGAGACTCAAATGGTTAGATCTTGTGGTTTGGAGGTTGGATTGAAGTAGAGTCTTATATTGTCAAAATCATCTTGATGAGATGGATGAAACAATGATGTCTATTCCCAACTTTAAACTAGTTGAAAAGATAAAAAATTTCAGACCGCATTTCCTTAATGACACCTTGGATCTTGGGCTAATCTAGTAACTAGCCTCCTCCCAAACTGTGATCCAAGGGGTTAGGAGGGGATGGTGTTATAGTGTGGTATCAAATTTTGGGTTGGATTAGATCATTGGTTATATCTCCATAGTAAGGGTATGAAGTTTATTCCCATGAATTAGTCCTTCTCTCTAAATGCTCCTGCACTATCACAAATTGTAACAGGGGAACGAGTGTTACAATTGAGATGAGTATACAAGCAAGCAAGTTGTAAAGAGTAACATAATAATTTTAATGATACTGACTATACCCAAATTTTTAGTTGAAAATCTATATATAAAAGCATCTCTATTAATGAAAAAAACATCTATATATAAGAGTGTCTCTCTTAAAGAAAAAGATAATGAAATGCACAAACCAGGAAATGAGATACCTAATTTTCTTAGGTATTAATTAATATGAAATCCCTAATGTCTGTGATTTGAATTAAAATGCACACATTTCCACGTCAAGCATCTACTTATCATGTTTTCTCCAATTTTGAAAATTTCTCTCCTTTTTAACAACAAACTTAAGGCAATTATATGATTGAGAGAATGCAACCAAATGGCCACTAGTACTCCATCCTCAAATGGTACTTATATGATTTTATGATTCAGAGAATGCAACCAAATGGCTAATACAACCTCAACTTCACTGGATCTTATGCCAGTACAAATATGATGTTTGAATTCAATTATTTTCCACTCAATTTTTATTTATTTATTAGAGACCTCCTTGTGTTTAGTTTTCCATCCTGAATATAATATGGAAAAAATAGGGTATAAATATCTTCTTAATAATCAATTATAACTTAACAAAAATCATACAAGAGACCTAGTTCTGAGCTCTGCTCCCTATTCGCTGTTGTGTTTTCCTTCTCCCTGAATCCTTCAATGGCCACCACAGGGGGCCACCCCCTCTCTGCCCCTCTGTGACCCCTCTATTTTCGAGGCCTTTCAAATGCTGGTGGCTTCCATTCCTAAGAGACAATGTGAGTTGGATACTCCATCCAAATTCGTGAAGCAAAACAAGGATATTAAAAATGTTACCCTGCCTGATGGAGCTATGAAAACCTCCATTGTTTATGCCAAACCAGCGCTCATTGGTACGTTTACTGGGATGTGTCCATCCCCTAGACCAATAGAACTTTGGATTAGCAAGACATGGAAAGCTATGATGAAAGGCGAGGTTTCCTTATCTAGAGTGGGAAATGGATTCTTCATCTTCCTATTTGAAAATAAAGAAGATAGAGACCTTGTTTTTTCAGAATGGGCCTTATTTCCTTGGCTCTAGGGGTATGCATTTAAACAAATGGACTCTGGATTTCAACCCAGATGAAGACATCCTCAATGTTATCCCTGTGTGGGTGAAGCTCCCAAGGCTCCCCATTTCTTGTTGGAGTGATGACTATTTTAGAGCCATTGGCAATGGGTTGGGCAAGTATTTGGATAAATATGAACCGAAGGGCTCTCAATTTTCTTGTGCTAAAATATGTGTGGAAGTGGACTTGGAAAAAGGTTTACCAACAAAGATTAACCTAACCCTGGAATAATGGAAGCATAGACAATTATTGGACTACGAAAAAATCCCTTTCAATTGCCATCACTGTCATGATTATCGTCATTTTGCGAGGGATTGCTCTAGAGCAGGGCAAAAAGCTATGGATAGTTCTACTCCCTAGGAGGAGAAATGACAGAAACAAAAAAAAGGGACTGAAATGGAAGGCTGCTATCAAGTACCCAGGTTCAGCTGGTATAAATGATGACCATCCCTCCTTTAATCATTTTGGTGTTCTTAGTTCCCCCTCTGAGGAGGATGAAACTCCTACACCTCAAGAAGCAGAAAAATTCAATGAAAAGGAAACACCAAAAGAAGGTTTTGAGGAAGGTGAAATAGTGGCTGAGTGTAGTCCATCCAAAAGACTCGAGAACACTGCCTCCCCCTCCAGGGTGGTTCTGGCTCTAGAGCTTCCGAGTGATCATCTTGGAAATGTTAATGAGGAAATAGGGAGAGTCATCAATCGATATATGACTCTGAATCTATCATGGGATGATGATTGTAGCAGTTAAGAAATGGGCAGTTCAAAAAAGAAAAGCAGACCGAGACAAAAGGCATCAAGGGAAAGAGAAGCGGAGTTGAACAAAAAACTGGGAAGTCAATTAATCATTACAAAAATTATGAGAGGGAAAACAATGGAAAATAAGGAACAAAATGACGGAGGGCCTAGTCAAATCTCCTCTTTTAAATGAAAGTAATTCCGTGGAACATAAGGGGACTAGGAAACCCTGCCAAAAACCTAGATGTAAGAGATTTAATAAAACATGAATCACTAACATTTGTTTTCATTCAGGAAACATAGTTGGAAGAATCAGAGGCCTTCAAATATGTCGATGTATTTTGGAAAGAGTGCTCAAGGATGGTTCAATCATCCACAGGTGTTTCTAGTGGTCTAGGCATTTTTTGGTCAAACAAGTATTTCTCTGTGGTGGACGAACTAAAATCAAAATCCTGGTTGTTGGCTATGTTAGAGGTAAGAGAAACAAGAGAATGAATTCCCTTTATAAACTTCTATGCTCTAGTGTTTTATAGTAAGAAGGTTGAATTTTGGGATTCCTTGGAAGTGCTAAAGGGAAGGAATCTTCATATAAATAACGTGATTAGAGGAGACTTCAATACCATCTTAAATAACGCAAAAAAAGAGGAGGATCTATAGTGAATGATCTTTTCAGAGATCGTATGGAAGACTTAATAAGAAGTTGGAATATGTTGGATATTATTCCAAAGGCTGGGAAATACACCTGGTCCAATAGAAGAACAAGAATTCAATACATAACAACTCACTTGGATTGCTTTTTGATTCATAGTTGTTGGCTATTCAAAGACAATGATTTCTCTTTGACAATAGAATCCCATGGGGATTCTAATCACCATCCCATTATGATCAAATGGAAACGGTGGAAAACTTAGGTCCTCTTCCTTTCAAGCTCAATGCATATTGGGGGATGTCAGAAGAGATTGGGGATATAGTGGTAAAGGCATGGAAGAGCATGGTTGAGGGCTCCCCAAATTTTGTTTGAGAATCAAAGTTAAAGAAATTAAAGCAAGAACTGAGGAAATGGTTGAAGGAGAACTACCAACCACCCAGTAAAAATATGAGTGACAAAATTCAAGAACTTGAGGAACACTATAAATTGATGGAAGAAGCTCCAATAGAAGAGAAACACATTCATATTGAAAATGAACTCTCCAAACAGATATTCACTTTAAGTTTCCAAGATGAAAATATTTGGAGGTTAAAATCTCATAGCTTATGGTTAAAAGCTAGGGAATCCAACACCGCCTTCTTTCATAAGCAAGACAAATTCCGGGAGGCTCGAAATAGAATAAAGGAAATTAAGCCTGAGGGGAAACCAAAGGTAAGTTCCTTTGTAGAAATCAAGGAAGAGACCTTCATCTTTTTCAAATCTCTTCTTAGTAAAGAACATACTCCTCTTCACCAAGCCAGAGATTTCTTTGTTGTTCTCCCTCAGGTTATCTCTCATGTGGCCAACCAGATTATTTTAAATGATATATCAGAAGAGTAAGTAAAAAAAGTGGTCTAGTCCTTGGACCCTGAGAAAGCCCTTGGTCCTAATGGGTTTTCCATTTGCTTCTACATAATGTACTGGAATACTATAAAAAAGATCTTCTTCGAATGTTGAATCACAACAAAAACAAAAAGAAAATTCGTGGGAACACAAACTCTTCCTTTCTTGCTCTTATTCCCAAGGAAGCTAACCCATCTAACTTTTCCAGATTTCGCCCTATATCATTGTGCAACTCTGATTATAAAATTCTGATCAAAATTATTTCCAACAGAGTCAAACCCTTACTCTCTTCCTTTATCTCATAGAATCAAGGTGGTTTTATGCAGCAGAGGAATGTTCTAGATAACATTATTTTGGTGCAAGAAGCTATTCCTTAGAGTATGGTGGTAGGAGAAGATGGAATGGTTGGATATGGATAACACCTTCGATCGGGTAAACCATTCCTTTCTCTTCCTTGTTTTGTAGAAATTAGGTTTCAGTAAAGAATTCATTTCATGGATAAATGCTTGCATTGGTTCCCCCTGGATCTCCCCTTTGATCAATGACATGCCAACCCAATGTTTGGCTGCTTCTAGAGGTCTTCGATAAGGATGTGCCTTGTCGCCTCTTCTGTACGTTATAACGGCTGAGTCCTTGAGTCAAAATCTTGAAGCTACTAGAATGGATGGGTCTCTTGCAGGACTAAGCATTGCCAGAAATGTTCGTGAAATCAATCATTCTCAATTTTCTGATGATACCTTTCTCCTTTGTGGTGTCTCCTTAGCTATGTCCTCAAGATGCAAGAGCTTGGACTAATACCTTATTCTATCTGGTGGATTGATTAATAAAAAGAAATGTCAATTGATAGGTTGGAACTATCCAGGATCTACTCTTGTTGAAATTTCTCATTTACTTTTGTTCTCAGTTGATATTGATTGGACCTCCTTTTCTTACCTTGGGATTCCAATATCCTTTAAGTAGGCGTCCTGGGAGGATTAGGATTTTGTCATTCCAAAAATTGAAAGAAGAATTCATTCTTGGGGTGCTTGGTGGCTAAATATGGCTAAATATTTCTGGTTGAGTTACCCTTATCAAATTGGTTCTATCCTCTCTTCTTGTGTATCTGGGGTCTAGGTTGTTCGCCCCAAAGAATATAATCATTAGTATGAGTAGCATAATTTGGAAATTCCTTTGGTAGAGAGGTAAAAACAATGAAAACAAGTTCCATCTTGTAAATTGGAAAGTGGTAATACAACCAAATAATTTTGCGGGTTTAGCAATCAGAGACCTCAAATTCATGAATCTGGCTCTGGGTGTAAAATTGGTTTGGAGGCTACTTTAAGAATCTAATGAGTGGTGGAAAAAGGCTTTCAAAATAAATTATTTTCACCAAAACCGTCTTCTCAGACTTGAAGGAGAATCTTAGGAAGGGAAAGGAACACAAATTTGGAATCTTTGTAAAGTGACAACTTTGTTTCTATTGGATCAGCTAGGTTGGAAATAAGGTAATGGGAAGTGTATTCATTTGTGGAAAGACCACTCCCCTCTTTTTGATTTGTTGGCATCTGATCATAGGTTCTTTGATTTAACAAGCTAGATGGTCAGGCAAGGCCTTACCCATATTGCTGACATATCCAATTAGGATGAGCTTGGAAATTGGAATGGGTGGAGATCAATGAATTTATACCGGGCACTTGTTGCACCTATGGAAATTTCTTTTATTGCATCTAAAATGATTTGCTCCTATAGCTACCAATAAAGTGGAAAGAAGAATTTGGCTTGGAGGAAAAAAAAGAATTATACAGTCAAGGAGGGATATAATATTCTTATAAATAATCTGCCCTCTCCTCCTCTTGCTAAATTATGGGGGAAAATATGGAATAATGATGGACTACCAAATATTAGCATGTTCTGTTGCGAGCTGGTTCACAGGAAAATTTTGATCGCTGAGAATTTGAGAAAAAGAAACATTTTAGGACCTTCTTGTTGCATGCTTTGTGGCAGGGAGGAGGAATCCATCATACATCTCTTCTGCCAATGCCCTTTTATAGTGGATACATGAAATTTTCCCATATGCTTATATTTCAATTATTATTTATCCTTGAGGAGTGGAATGAAATGTTTGTCCTTTGGCGCTCTCAATATTCCTATCCTGTGAACTCCATCTTCATGCGGTACTGAATGGACATCCCTAAATATCTTTGTTGGTCAATATGGCTTTTCCGTAATCAAGTGAACTTCCATGATAAGTGGTGCACTCCAGAATAGGAAGCCATCAAAGGATTGCAGTTTCTTTTTGAGGTGATCTGCTCCAAGGGATTTGAGGAATCATAATTGAATGATCTATGTATAAAAGAAAAATATTGACTCAAAGTTTCCAACCATCCAAAAAATGTTTCCAAGAAAACAAATAAAGATTTTTGTATTAGAATGTCTGGGAAACACTTCTAAGAATGGAAAAGAAAAATTGGACAAGTTCAACTCTTTTTCGATGGTGCTTTGGAAGGTAACCCTGGGGATGCAGGAGTAGGAGGGGTGATTTTTAAACTCAAAGAAAAATATGAAATAAAATTTTCTTGGGGACTTCGGAAATCTTCGAATAACCAAGCCGAAGCGCTATCTCTTTGGCAAGGCTTGATGATAATCATATCCAAAGGTATACACAAATTGATTATAATAGGTGATTCAATGATGGTGATCCAAAAATCTACATTGCTCCTCCGAAGCGCACATCTATTTGAGTCAAAAACCTCCTCATTGTTAATTAGGATTGTGATCCTGCTTAAAAAATTTGATGAAGTTAAACTTTTCCACGTCAAAGGGGATAACAATTAAAAGGCCAATTGCCAAGCTAATGTGGGAGCGACATTAACGCAAGGTGTATTACATATATATGGGGTTATCAATCAATGCCACGTACCATAATGAATGGAATTCATTCAAAATTAATGGAGAACAGAAGGGCCATCGGGATAATCACTGTACTGAGAGTATTAATGATAATATGAGAGTATTAAACCTATATATTAAACTTAAGATTAATATAACCTTAGACGAACATTGTTAAACCTAAATATAATATTATAAAGTCCCATAACACAACTTTTAAAGTAAATGTACAGTACCTCGATAAAAACCCCACGATGTGGATCTCAAACTGCTTATCTCTTTCTCTGTGTGTGGTGCATTTCGCCCCATGGATTCTAGTTTCTACGATGTGTTGAGGCAGGCATTTAGTTTATTGGCATGGGGGTTCTTAGAAAACCATTGTCTGAGTTTGACAAGTTCATATCTCTGGTCGAGACAAGCATGGTCCAATCTATGGTGCTATTTTCTCCTTTGCTGTTTAATTCAACATGTGAGGCATCGTTCCAGTACATCTACTCGTGTAAGTTAAGATTATTTGTATGCAAAATTTGTATGAAATAAATCTGTATGGATGGATATGGATCTATTCCGCATTTAAATGAATTAATTTCTTTTAGTGGTATTAATTTCTTAAAATATAAAATCTACAATAAGTTTGATCCTTCTCAAATGTTTCTTAGTATTCATTGTTTGATAAATAAAGATTAATTTTGTCGCATAATTATCTAAACACATCTATCATTTTATGCCTAATTCTAAAACACTTTTATGTAAAGATCATATTTATTATTTCTTTGAACCTTTTTCTCAATTTCACAACACATACATATCCTCTATTCTGCATAAGGAGAAAATAAAATTTTATTCCAATGAAATTAATGTAATGATGATCTATACAGATGTAGAAATAATCTAACACCTGATAATTTATCGGGTAAGTTTGAATAAAATGGAATAACATAAACTGTTGAAATGGAGTTGCACACTTCAAGCACAAACAATTTACATCCTATTCATCCAACCCCAGTTCAAATATGCATAGTTTTAAACACCAATATAAGCTTATGGGACTTCTGGATTGATATGCACTAGTTTAAATATCATAACAAATATATCTGTTATGGGGTTTGTTATGTACAACTGTTAATGCTAATACAAACTCATGCAACTCAGTTCTTGATATGTGCTTGTTTAAATAAAAAATCCATCTCTTTTTTCTTCGTATAACAAACCCATCTAAATCCCGCACTTTTGTAATATTAATAGATTATCTATTTGTAGGAACTTGTGAAGTGCGTGAATTGTTCGGCTTCACAACATAGCCATGTGCATTGAATACATCTGTAAGTCATGATTATTTTCAATGCTCTCAGCCTAGATTTAATGCGTCGGTACACTCATCATTATTAGTCCTTGCATTGGACAGTGCAGGGAACGGGACAATGCAGGGAATGGGGACTATAGCGTTCGATCGATGTTGACCAAACATTAAACTGTTTGGACTGAAAAATGTATTGGATGTTTTAACCAATGTTTGAGTAGAAATATTACATTAAGCAAATTTTTATCTAAAGTTTTAGTTTCCACCCCTTATTTCCCAGGAAACTGTATGATTTTATTAAACATAGGATAAGTTGTTTTACTTTAAATTCGATGCTGGTTTAATGCTAAGCTGCAGTTAGCATTACCTGGAAAACATTTAATGCTTTGTGCTCTCCATTGCAAAGTTATCCAAATATGTATGGAAATCAATTGCTCCAAAGCCACCACATTATACTTTGTGGCATGTTGCATGCCTTCTACATTTTCATTTGATTATATTGATGTTCACCGTCATCATGTCAGGTGCTCAGAGCCTCTCGTAACTAACGGGAATGTTGATTTCTAGCAGCGACCAGAGCTGAGCGCCGAATAGCTAGAACGTCTACTCGCAGGGCCCTAACTCACGTCTATGAATATCAAAGGATGACACTGCTCGCATGCAAGTAGATCCTGTCATCCATCATGAGACTCCAAGGCTCCAATTTCACAAGATTGTGTTCATGGCAAACAACAAATTCCGCCCAACCATGAAAATATGTATCTTTCAAGAATTCTTCCACATAAATTGCCACAATAGTCTAGCTAATATTAAAACTCAAATGAAGGCCACCATCAATAAAAGTTTGAAAACCCACTAGACCTTGCAGAGAATTCACAGGAGTCTATGAGTTTTGAATTTGCCACGAAAATTTTAAGGGCCATAGAAGTTGATGAGATTTGAAGTAGTTCCCTAAGGTTTGAGAGCAAATTATGTTGCCACTAAGTATTTAACTACCGTTAAAGAGAAAATTACAGACAATTGTGTGAGACAGAAGAAAATGAATGCAGCTCAGGGAATAGTGAAGGGCTATAGTGAGCACACCGATTCTGTGTCCATTAATTTAGGTAGTGGAGGCACTCAGAAGAAAAACCAATACTAATACATCAGATGCCCCACTCCATGGAGGGAGAAAAGTTTACCTAGTGGACAATTCATAAATCCCATTTTAGTTCCCTATTAAGTTTGATGTTTCCCAAAGTTCAGGGTCTAAACCCTACTCTTCCAATTTTTCCAACTGCATCCATTGTCATAAAAGAGGGAAAAATTTGACTGGTAAGCTTGTGCTTTATTAGTCAATACTAATTATACATTTTTCAATACTAATTATACATTTTCTCTATAAATTTCTGAATATTTCTGTGCATTTTCCCTCTCAAGTTATGAATATTTCTGATTTTTCTTACATTGGTGTGGAGAGACCCTAAATATCTTCTAAATTTTCATAACAGTCTCACTGAAATAACTGGAATTCTAATGGGTTTTCCACTAAGTTAAGAGGAATTATCATTATTTATAGGCTTACCAACATAATCAACTATAAGTTATCACTTTCTTTGATCCACACTTGTAGTGGCGCCTCCATCTGAAATGATAGAATCATTGCCTCAACCACCGAACTAGGAGTCTCATCTCCTTTTCCTCTGAATAATGAAATGTGCATACTATTCCTTTGAATAATGAAATGGGCATACCACTATAGCAAGGTGAAACAACTAAATCTAGCCTTTCGGGGCATGAGAGTCAGTGTCTTTCCATCCCATTTTTTTTCGCGCTGGCCACACCCTCACCCAATATTTCATCTAACTTCTGGACGACATGTTTCTTCTAATCTATCAATGTCTAGTTCTGGTTCACTGGCTACTAAGTCTTAACTAAATTTTTGTAACTCAATCTGTTGTCCCTATTCTATGTGGTGCTAGCTCTATTATCACATCTATTTTCTCTATTGTCAAGCAAGGTAGATTGGTGACCATCTCACAGGCAAGGTAGATCGGTGACCATCTCACAGGGGAGGGGCTAGGTACGAGGATATGTAATTCCGCTGCAAAAGCAAGGGTATGCCATGAACAAACCAGAGTTGTTGTAGTTCCATATGAAACTAATGACACTGCTAAAAAACCATTGGCTAATTATGTTGCAAAAGAAACTATAGAAGGGCTAATTCTGCTCCAAAAACGCATTTGTAAAAGGGGCATGTGGGCTTCATGCAAGTCCTGGGCATGCTTACCCAACAAGTTTTTATTATTTGGGATTTCATTTGTCTATTTTTTTCATTTCTTTGATTTACGATAGGTATGTTGTCTTATACCCATGTTTGAAGTTGATTGATGCCACATGTTTATGTAATGTTATTTTAATATTATTTAATTTAAATTCAAACTATTATCTAAATTTTAAAAACTATACCCAAAGCAAGTCTCTACTCTGCCATGTTGGTTCATGCAATCTCTCTAAATATCTTTAGGAATTTCATTGCCAACCCCAAGCATCCTTGGCTTTTCATCCTCCTCTCGTAACAATAGATTCAACAGAAGCAACGGTAGTTGATCCACCTGCATTATCTAAGCAGCTTGCCCACCATGCCTTCCATTTAGATAACCAGAAATTACTATGGTTTTCCATCTCAACTAATAGATTCTATGGTTTTCTTGCTCGACCAATTTGTGGTGGTCTTGATTTCATTGTTTCAGAAATTGAGGTTCCCGATAGAAAAGGAGTTTGTCGGGTTCACCCTATCTATTTGGTTTAAGCTTGTTCTTTAGCATAGGAAAATGAATATATGCTTGTTGGCATTTCTTTTAGCAGAGAGCCTTGAACCCAATTAATGGAACATAACTAAAATCCCCATTCCCGTTTCAGAGCACAACAAAAATATTTTTCTCCTTGGATTGCGATTCCCCTCTTATTTCTTTTAACAGAGAGCCTTGAACCTAGTTAGTTTCTCATTCTAGTCTAACAGATCAAAAGATCCCAACAACCTCCGATTCCAGCCCATTTAATTTTCATTAAATCAGAGTAGTGTTTTCATTGTCTTTGATTTATCCTAGATTTAAATTTACAGTAGCTCGAATTTTTGAATTTACACAAATTACGTGACACTTGCTCAAATTTCAGAATTTACACAAATTACTTATAAAATGTTTTCATGAGAGATCGTGTAATTTTTTAAATTTAATATACAACCAATTAAATAAAAAAAATATAAATTATATTATATTATATTAAAAAATAAAAATTAAAAAAAAAGGAATATATATTTTTCTCCTAATATGGAAAAACAACTATAACTGTAACATGTTCATTTTTTTATTCTTCATTACTACTAGCTAGATTTGGTAATATCTTGCTTGACTATTTTTATAACTCACTTGAGCTTAGTACAACGCTCAAGACTAGTAAGAGTAACGCAAACCAATCTTGGTAATTTCACTACTTACCTTTATGCATTAATAAGTCAATTTAATACTAGAACTGTTATGGAATCATAAAGCAAGCTTACACCAACATGCTCGTAATCTAGTAAGGACCATGAATTATTTAAGTCTCATAAGCATAATGCGAATCTAGTATTAGTTTCTATATACTTAAGTAATTCCTTGTTGCACTCTGGAATAAGCATGTAATTATCAGAGAGCGCAAAAAAAACACTAAACACATAGCTTTTCCATTTCATTATCAAACAAGGATTTTTATACACCGCAGAGAAGTTTCTCGATTCTGGTTGTTGGTGGCTTCTTTAGGACACTACTTGAAGTCTCCAGAAGACTCGAGACCATCTCCTGAACTCTCGAGAATAAACTAGACAGTGCATTAAATGCAGACATTGGTTGGAATTATTAATGTTTTTCCAACACTCCCCCTTAATTCCAACCATATGGAAAACACACAAAATATACTATAGCACAATACATAAGACACTATAAACATACTCGTAATTGACATTCATGCTGGTCTAAGTCTTAGCTAGGCTTACAACATAATCTGGATTTTCTACAACACACGATTTGATAACACATCTTTCATTTTTGCCTTCTTGATAAAGGGTCCATGCTTGTTCATTTGTTGATGCAATTTCATCTTCACCTTTATTTCCATAAAATAGTGATGGAGCTTCTCCTTTCTTGATTGCAGGTTAACATTCTTTGTATTCAATATTCCTGCATGTTCTTGGGAGTTTTCTTCTTCTTGGATATCAGTATCTGCACACTTAAAAACAATGTTAGATTTATAAAAAAGATCATAAAAGGAACCACTGTCATCTTTCTCTTTTAAGAGAGCTTTTATTCCTTCATCTTTCTTTGTTGACATAGTTGGTTGGTACATGTCTTCAACCTCTTTAATCAACTTTGTTGCTGCAAACATGTTTCCCTGCATTTGATTTGTGTATGGAGGTAGGCAACGCTTCTCACCAAACAACAAATCATCAATAAAATGTTTTTATTGCATGAGATTGAACCACTCTTCATGAGACACATAATTTTCATCAAATTTCACTTCATACGTCTCCGCCTCATAGGGAGTTTCCTCACTATCATATGCTACTCTATTGTCCACTATAGACATACTTTCAGTCTTGATCCCAATTATGATGCTTTCAACACAATCACCATTTTTAACAACACCACTTTCATCATCTTCAACTTTCTCACTCCCCTCCATATTGTACTTCATTTCAAGAACATTCCAAAATATTTTTGTATTATGTATTTCACGAAATTCATGCAAAATACTAGACAAAATGTTTTCATCTAGAGCTGATATAATGAGAAGTAATGCTACTGCACTTCTACACTTATCATCAGAATTCATAGAAGTTTCTTGGAAAAATTTCCATAAATCTACTGAACTAAGCAATCCTTTCATTTTAATTGCCCAAAGCTTAAAATTTTTACCTCAGAAAATTGGCAAAAATGGCGTTAATCGCTTCAATATTGCATCAATATTTCATCAATATCTGCAAATTCTTTATGCCAATTCATATCTTTATTAGGCATGAATTCAATAACTGGAAAAATTTCAAAACCTTCTGCAACTTCTACCATTTCATTCTTTCTCCTCAAATATCCATAAATCTATTGTATGTGTGAGCTCCGTGGAGGTGTCAGAGACTTGTTGAGTTGTGTTGAAGATTGATGATGCTGAAGATTGTAAAGAATTTCCAGTTGAAGGTGAAGCCACTGAAGACCATCGCCATTTGGAGGAGGCTGTGTGTTAAGCCCTAGAGATGTGAGGAGCTGCCTGGAGAAGCAACCTGTGTTAATACTACTAGACAATTATTTTTTGAGGAGTTGTTGAGGGTTTGAGCAGCTTTGTGGGGCCGTGAAGATTGGAACATGTTCTTGCTCTTTGTTCTTCCTACTCTAGGCTTGCTCTGATACCATATCAGAGAACACAAAACACATAACTGAATACAAAACGCGATTGAAAATTTGATTTCCAAAGAGGGTATTTATACCCAATGAAGAATCTTCTCGAGTCAGTGGTAGTGGCTTCTTTGGGAAGTTACTTGAACTCTTGAAACTTCCTCATTAATTCTCTGGAAGAAACTAGACTCAACGTATTTAATGTAGGTGGTTGGAATTAATGTTTTACAACACTCCCCCTTAATTCCAACCATAAGATAAACACACAAAATACACTATCACACAATACATAAGACACTATAAACATACCTTAATAGACATGCATATTGGTTTAAGTCTCAGCTAGGCTTACAACATAATTAACACACAACTTGATAACACATCTTTCATTTTTTCCTTCTTGCTAAAGGGTCCATGCTTGTTCATTTGCTGATACAGTTTCATCTTCACCTTTCTTGCCATGAAATAGTCACGGAGCTTATCCTTTCTTGATTGCAGGTTAACATCCTTTGTATTCAATATTTCTGCACGTTCTTGGGAGTTATGCTTGTCCTTAATGCCTGCAGTTTCTTCTTTTATTTCTTCTTCTTGGCTATCAATATTTGCACACTTAAAAGAAATGTTAGATTTATAAAAAAGATCATAAAAAGAACCATTGTCATCCTATTCTTTTAAGAGATCTTTGCTTCCTTCATCTTTCTTTGTTGACATAGTTGGTTGATACATGTCTTCAACCACTTTAATCAACTTTGTTGTTGCAAACATGTTGCCTTGCATTTGCTTTGTGTATGGAGGTAGGCACCGCTTCTCACCAAACAAAAAATCATCAATAAGATGTTTTTCTTGCATGACATTGAACCACTCTTCACGAGACACATAATTATCATCAAATTTCACTTCATACGTCTCTGCCTCATAGGGAGTTTCCTCACTATCACGTGCTACTCTATTGTCAACTATAGACATACTTTCAGTCTTGATCCCAATTATGATGCTTTCAACACAATCACCATTTTTAACAACACCACTTTCATCATCTTCAACTTTCTCACTCCCCTCCATATTGTACTACATTTCAAGAACATCCCAAAATATTTTTGCATTATGTATTTCACCAAATTCATGCAAAATACTAGACAAAATGTTTTCATCTAGATCTGATATAATGAGAAGTAATGCTACTACACTTCTACACTTATTATAATTCATAAAAGTTTCTTGGACAAATTTCCATAAATCTACTAAACCAAGCAATCCTTTCATTTTAATTGCCCAAATCTTAAAATTTTTAGATGACAAAATTGGAAAAAATGGCATTAATTGCTTCAATATTGCATCAATGTCTGCAAATTCCTTATGCTGATTCATATCTTTATTAGGCATGGATTTAATAACTGGAAACATTTCAAATCCTTCTACAACTTCTACCATTTCATTTTTTCTCCTCAAATATCCATAAATCTATTGTATGTGTGAGCTCCGTGGAGGCGTAGGAGACGTGTTGCACTGTGTTGAAGATTGACAATGCTGAAGATTGTAAAGAATCTCCAGTCGAAGGTGAAGCTGCTGAAGACCGTTGCCATTTGGAGGAGACTATGTGTTAAGCGTTGGAGCCGTGAGGATTTTCCTGGAGAAGCAGCCTGCGTTAATACTATTAGACAATTATTTTTTGAGGAGTCGCTGAGTGTTTGAGCAACGTTGTGGGGTCGTGAAGATTGGAGCACTGTTCTTCCTCTCTATTCTTCCTGCTCCAGGGGTGCTCTGATACCATATCACAAAACACAGAACATAAAACTGAATACAAAACGTGATTGAACATTTGATTTCCAAAGACGGTATTTATACACAATGAAGAATCTTCTCGGGTCAGTGGCAGTGGATTCTTCGGGAAGCTACTTGAACTCTCGAAACTTCCTCATTAATTATCTAGAAGAAACTAGACTCAACGTATTTAATGCAAGTGGTTGGAATTTATGTTTTACAACACTCTCCCTTAATTCCAACCATAAGATGAACACACAAAATACACCATCGCACAATACATAAGACACTGTAAACATACTCTTAATAGACATGCTTGTTGGTTTAAGTCTCAGCTAGGCTTACAACATAATCAACACACAACTTGATAACACATCTTTCATTTTTTCCTTCTTGCTAAAGGGTCCATGCCTGTTCATTTACTGATGTAGTTTCATCTTCACCTTTCTTGCCATGAAATAGTCACGGAGCTTATCCTTTCTTGATTGCAAGTTAACATTCTTTGTATTCAATATTGCTGCAGGTTCTTGGGACTTATGCTTGTCCTTAATGCTTGCAATTTCTTCTTTTATTGCTTCTTCTTGGCTATCAATATCTGCACACTTAAAAGCAATGTTAGATTTATATAAAAGATCATAAAAATAACCATTGTCATCCTGCTCTTTTAAGAGAGCTTTGCTTCCTTCATCTTTCTTTGTTGACATAGTTGGTTGATACATGTCTTCAACCTCTTTAATCAACTTTGTTGCTGCAAACATGTTGTCCTGCATTTGATTTGTGTATGGAGGTAGGCAACTCTTCTCACCAAACAACAACTCATCAATAAGATGTTTTTCTTGCATGAGATTGAACCACTCTTCATGAGACACATAATTATCATCAAATTTCACTTCATACGTCTCCGCCTCATAGGGAGTTTCCTCACTATCACATGCTACTCTATTGTCAACTACAGACATACTTTCAGTCTTGATCCCAATTATGATGCTTTCAACACAATCACCATTTTTAACAACAACATTTTCATCATCTTCAACTTTCTCACTCCCCTCCATATTGTACTTCATTTCGAGAACATCCCAAAATATTTTTGCATTATGTATTTCACCAAATTCATGTAAATAATGAGAAGTAATGCTACTGCACTTCTACACTTATCATCAGAATTCATAGAAGTTTCTTGGACAAATTTCCATAAATCTATTGAACCTCTTTTGTTTTTTTACCACGTGGAATATTCCACTCTTAGTTACTTTTCAAGGTAATGAAACTTGTTTTCAAAGTAATGTAACTTTTGGCATAACGTTTTTGTGAATGAAGTTTAATAAGGTATATGGTAATTATGGAAAATAAATTTCACGTGGAGAGCTAAGAGGAGAAATAAAGTGAAAGGAGTTTTAAAAAAAATTGTTAATTTGCATGATGGGAAAAATTAAAAGTGTGGTGGTTGAATTTTGGTGTGGTTTCTGGGATCTGAGCTAGCATCTGCGGTGAACTAGTGTTGTTTGGTTGTTGTTATTGCAGACTTACAATTAAATTGGAAGGGTGTTCGCAGACAAGATCATAAAGAGTTAAGGCGTGGCCGAGTGTTAGCTCATATGGTTTTTGAAAGAGTATATATGTGCTCTTACCCAGCTTATTGAAGCCGAGAAATGAGTGGAATAATGTTTGATAGCGATCTTTTTGATAATGCTTTTTTAGAGAGTCAATTTGGAAGTATTTTTGGGTCGAGTAATATTTTTTATTCCGTTAGTATTTCTGAGTTTGAAGAATTATTTGATAAACATAATGGTTTTATTGATGAGCAGTCTATTCCACATGATCTTCCAATCAATCAGATCAAAACTTGCTTTTCCCATAACCTAATTCTTAGAAATTTGATTGAATCTACTTATAAGATAGTTGCTATCGCGGAGGATACCACCATGGATGTTGTTAATAGGTCACACATGTTTGAAGGTGAGTGCATTTTGGTGGATGAAGAGAAACATGGTCGCATACTTTACAAGGCTCCTTGTGACGGAAAGTGGGGAGAGCATAAATCAGAGTACCTTGTTTTCATTGTTTGGGATGTTGCCTTGCATCCCAATCCAGAAGAGGTTGTTAAGTATGTAAGCAAAGAGCAGTTGAAGGAGCTCATAAGGAAAGAAAGAAAGGTGAAGATGAAATTGCATCAGTGAATAAACAAGCATGGACCCTTTAACAAGAAGGCAAAAATGAAAGATGTGTTATCAAGTCGTGTGTTTATTATGTTGTAAGCCTAGCTGAGACTTAGACCAACAGGCATGTCTATTAAGAGTATGTTTACATGTCTTATGTATTGTGCGATAGTGTATTTTATGTGTTTATCTTATGGTTGGAATTAAGGGGGAGTGTTGGAAAACATTAATTCCAACCCCCTGCATTAAACGCGTTGAGTCTAGTTTCTTCCGGAGAAATCATGAGGAAGTTTCGAGAGTTCAAGTAGCTTCCCGAAGAAGCCACTTCCACTGACTTGAGAGGATTATTCATTGTGTATAAATACCTTCTTTGGAAATCAAAATTTCAATCATGTTTTATATTCAGTTCTACCTTTTGCCTTCTCTGATAGTAATACGAGTTGATATTCAGAGAATATGAACCTGCGTGTTGTTCCATTCCTTTATAATTCTTTGTCTCTGTTCATTAGTCAGGTATTTGGGGCTTCAATGTATGAAATAATGCGCTCATTAGTTAGGTATTTGGTGCCTTCAATGTATGAAATAATGCACTGATTACAACGGTTCTAGGTTTTTCAATGTAATTATTGCTAGTGTTTTTATGAAATTCACTGGTAGGGTATTAAGCATTCGCTTATGACATTCTCCTTGGGTGTTGCCCAATTTCTCCTTTGACTTGGCTGGCAGGTTTTCTCTTTTGACATGGCGCACAGGGACTACCAATGTTTGAGCGCTTGTTTAATTCAAACAACCTTAGGATTTTCAAACTAGGCATTCGATAACTTGCACCCGTGCTTCCTGTCAAAGTTGTTGAAGAACGGTTTATATGAATAATATTATTGATATGGATAATTTTGAATGTAATGCATACTGATTACAGCTACCATCTTGCCCACTTAACTGAAGGAAGGCGATTAAGCTTTTAATTCTGTGAGTATCGATCCTTGTCACCTCTGATAAAAGTGCATTTTTGCAAAGAGAAGTAAAATTGGGATTTGTGTGCAAAGAAAAGTAAAATTGAGAATAGGTAGCTCATAAACCAACTTTTGGTCATATGAAAGAGAGCATGCCACAACAAGGGGAAATATTAACAAGAGCGGTTACATAAGTAACACAAGTTTGGGTAAATTGAAATGTTCCATTTCACAAATGTATGCACAATACATAAATAATTTTTAATAATAATGGCAACTGAAAAATGAAAAATTGATTTGATAACCTTTGATATTGTCCTTTAGATGTTGAGAATACATTTGTAATATTCATTTAATAAAAATAAAAATTCTAGATCACTTCATGTAAATATAGAAATAAAAATAAAATAAATAAATAAAACAAATTGATAAAAAAACTCATACTAAAAAAATTAGACAAAAAGAAAAGAAATATAATTAAAAAACTAATAAAGCAAAAAAATATTCAGAAAATTATTAGAAAAAAAATTAAAAGAATTAAACATTTTTCTTTTATCTTAGAGGAATCCAACATTGACAGTACTACTTGTTATCCTCTAGGTCACGAACACATGATTTGAATCTCAACAATCTGCTCATTTGTGGAACAATGAGAAAGGTGAATAGTCTCAGCCTTAACATGGTGTTGAATTAAATGATACTTTGTATTGATATGCTTGGTTAGATCATGGAACTTTGAATTCTTCGCCAATTTTATTGTGTATTGATAGGCTTGGTTGGAACTTTGAATTATTGGCCAATTTTATTGTGTATTGATAGGCTTGGTTGAAACTTTGAATTCTTGGCCAATTTTATTGCAGAATTATTGTCAATGTAGAATGCACTTTTTTTTCGACAAATCTTCAAGAATTTTCTTGAGCCAAACAATCTCCTTTATTGTTTTGGTCGCTGCCACATTTTTTGACTTTATTATGTGACCTCCCAAGACAACTCAATCCTCATAACATAACCTAAAATAAATACTCCATTTTATTTATCTCAATCAAAATCAAAATAAAAATCTATATAAATCTCAAAAACAAAGATGTATCAACTATAATCAAATATAGTTATAACAAGGGCCCGGGTGTTACAATTGAGATGAGTATATATATAGGAGTATAAACTGACCATGCCCAAATTCGTAGTTAAAAATCTATATATAAGAGCATCTCAAGGCAGTTATATGATTGAGAGCATGCAGCCAAATGGATACTAGTACTCCATCCTCAACTGGCACTTATATGCTTTTATGATTCAGAGAATGCAACCAACTGGATAATACATCCTCAACCTCATTAATATGATGTTTGAACTCAATTATTTGTCACAAAACTTTTCTATCTATTAGAGCCCTCCTTGTGCCTAGTTGCCATCCTGAATATAATACGGAAAAACAGGGTGGAAAACTCTTCTTAATAATCAATTATAACTTGGGAGTTCTGGGCACATTTATATTGGCATCATGAATCAGGGAACCCCAAACACCGGACTGCGATTTTAGTTAGCAGACGTGAAATGCTGGTCTTGATATTATGCACCATTCCAAAAAGCAAAATTGAAATATATAAACTTCAAGGATTATGTTTAATTAAACAAATATCTAGACTTTCAAACATGCGGAACAAATTCGGCAACCTTATTTAACTCAGATAAACAAAATAATAACGGGGAGATTGTGATTTTAGCCTGTGAATTTTCATAATTTAAATTTTATTTTTAAATTTAAATTTATTTAATTTTCAAGGAAACTCGCATGGCAATATATATTATACCACTCAAACTTATTATTTACAAAAATTCAAACTTATTATTCATTATATATATATATATATATATATATATATATTATTTACAAAAAAATATATATATATTATACATTTAAACTTACTCTTACACCATTTAAGCTATATAAAATTAAAATTATGATGATGATAGTTAACGTCCAGTGAGACCAAACTTTGGTCTATCTGACCTAAAGAAACTAATTATTTAGTTTGATTTAAGACTTTATTCCTATGCTCAAAAAGCTTGGAGAGAAGCCTCCTGAGCTCACTGTAATTTTGACAACGTAAAAGTCTAGGAAGGTGAGTGTTGCATCAAAGATTTTGAAACTGAGATCTAATGTGGTTGTATGTGGGACACTCTAAGAGGAAGTGATTTTTATCCTCGATGTTCGTATTCTCACAGAGATGACAAAACCTTTCCATCCATGGTGTTTTAGGAACTGCCCAACGGCCCGTTTCACTATGGAGCTCATGTTTCTTTGAACTTAGAAGTATCAATATTTTTAATGTTATTAATGTTTTGCAATGCAACATTCTCGTTGATCTCCCAATGGTTTAACTAGGCTCTGGTGTCTTTATACCAACCTCGTTTGAGCCTTAGGTGGCTTTGGCTGGAATTTAAAGCTAGCTTAAGAAGTCTATGGTCTCCTATGTTATTGAGTTTGTGCTTGTACAACAGAAGCCTAGTCATAGCTAGGCTCTTGATAGGGGAAAGACCCACTTCTATAAGGAGAATAGGATAGGGTGTGTTTCTTTTAATTTTGAGGTTATACGTTATAAAACGCTTTTGGATTTGCTCAATCTTTTTCCAAGATTCTCTAGAGATGCTACAACCCCAAACCTCACATCCATATAAGATAACCGGAGAGACTAAAGTCTCAAAGAGGAACTTCTTTCTATCCCACATTACGAGGTTTGCTGTTTTACAATTATTTTCAAGACCAAAATAATCTTTCCATCCCCCATTAATCATTTTCTCAATGCTATAGTTCTAGTTGAGCTTGTGATGAATATCAATTCCTAGGTACTTGTAGGAAGACACTTCCTCCAAGTTACTATTGTCATACATAAAATTAGCGTAAGTGTCCTTCTTGGATTTGATAATCATAACATTTGTTTTGTCAGTGTTAACAATCATACCCATGGTAGAGCGAAATCCTTAAGAAGTATAAGTTGCTTATCAAGATCAGATGGGCACCTTGTGAGAAGAACAATATCGTCAGTGTAGAGAAGAAGGATGATGACTATCCCAGCTAAGATTGTGCCAGCACATCCTACTTCCTCTAAACAACATTCTAGCTTGTCAATGTAAATGCCAAATAGAGTAGCAGAGAGGGGGCAACCTTGTTTAACTCCGATATTACACTTACTATCTTTCGACCACCCCTCAACATTCAAACTTATTAATTAAAATTATAAGTATTATACCATTCAAACTTATTATTTTCAAATTTCAAACTAACTAATTAAAATTATACCTATTATACAACTTAATATTTCAAATTTCAAACTTATTATTTTTAAATTACATCAAATTAAGATTATTACACTGAAATAGGCTCTCCAACTTAATAAGAGAGAATATCAAATTAAGATTATTACACTGAAATAGGCTCTCCACCTTAATAGGAGAGATGTCAGGTGGAGAGATGTCAGAGTGTAATGGTAAAGATGTTTTAGTAAATATTTTAACTTCGCCAAAGTAAAATAAAGATTAAATAAAATAAAAATAATTTTATGTTAAAATAAAATTAATAAAAATAATTTTATGTTAAAATAAAAATAATTTATTATTATTATTTTTATTAATTTCGTTAAAATAAAATAAAAATAATTTTATATTAAAATAAAAATAATTTATTATTATTATTTTTATTAACCTTATTATTTGAGTTATTTGAGATTATTCATATGCTTTGAATATGAATTTTTAGGAGATGATTTGTGTACCCGAATCTTTAGGAGCTGAATTATGTAGGAGTTTTATCTGTCCACCCATAAATTATTCATATTGTTTGAATTTGAATTTTTAGGAGATGAATTCATCATTATAGACTCAAAGGCCAATACATAGATTATTCATATGGTTTGAATATGAATCTTTAGGGGATGAATTGTGTAGGAGTTTTCTCTATTCACCCATCATCATAGACTAGAAAGCCAATATACAATAAAAGAGAATGCTGACCAGATCTATTAGACTAGAAAGCCAATACACAATAAAAGAGAATGCTAACCAGATCTATAAATAAAATAATGAGAAGTTAGAGAATAAAATAACAGTCACTAATGAGAAGTTAGAGAATAAAATAACAGTCACAAAAGTTAAAGTAAGAGAAATAATGAGAGGTTGGAGAATAGAATAACAGTCACAAAAATTAAAGTAAAAGAAATAATGAGAAGTTGGAGAATAGAATAACAGTCACAAAAGTTAAAGTAAGAAAGTTAAAGTAAGAGAATGCTGACTAGACCTATAAATAATGAGAAGTTAGGAGAATAGAATAAATCACAAAAATTAAATATTAAAATAATTTAATTAACAGTTAAATCAGTTAATGATAAAAGTTAAATATTAAAATAGAGTAATTAATCGTTAAATCAGTTAATGAAAAATGACATGAGATATTTTAAATATTAAAATAAAGTAATTAAATATTAAAATAAATGATACGAGATAAATGATATGAGATAGTTAAATGATACGAGATGGATGAGATGATTTAACCGGTTAATGATAAATGATATGAGATAAGTTAAATATTAAAATAAAGTAATTAACAGTTAAATCAGTTAATGATAAATTATATGAGATAGTTAAATGATACGAGATGGATGAGATGATTTAACCAGTTAATGATAAATGATATGAGATAAGTTAACTATTAAAATAAAGTAATGATAAATGATATGAGATAAGTTAACTATTAAAATAAAGTAATGAACATTTAATTGTAAATGACATGAGATAGTTAAATGATATGAGATGGAGGAGAATAGGAGGTAAAAATATAATTAATGCAAAATTTTTGATAAATGATATGAGATAGTTAAATGATATGAGATGGATGAGAATAAGAGGTAAAAATATAATAAATGCAAAAATATTAGAAAATGGTCAATTTTTTTGGATTAAAATGAAAGATGAAAATTTATTTTTTTATATAATTTTTTTTTAAGAAATTAATCTTTGGGAGAAATTTATCTAGTTAATAAATAAATTTATTAACTGGATAAATATATGTGAGATATGTAAAAACTCTCCATTATTTCGATTATACTGATGACAATTTGCAATATTCTCTGGTAAGGTATACACATGATACAATGTCTAGAAGCCGCCTTAATGCCAAATGATATTAAAATAGATAATAATGGTTTAAATATAGATTAAAAAATATCAACTGATTACCATATACTCTGGAGGAGAACATAAAATTAAGATTAAAACTCCCCAAATTATTCAAGCTATATAAATTAATGAAGCTGATGACAGGACATATTAAAAAATTGCCAAAAGCCTATTTGAGCTTTAAGGAAATATACAGTATACTCGGTTGATTACAATGTAAAAATAATGTCCAAACTCGGTTGATTAATACGTTGGATTACAATAAACTATGTGATTACAATGTAAGAATAATGCCCAAAGTTTTGTTAATTTAATTAATACCTTGTGCTAATTTCAAGGTGTAACTATTTCGAGTCTTAGCAATTTCATTATTCCCTGCCCTGCTGTGGGATAACAATGTTGAATGGTGTCGGTACTGACATTGTAGATATGAGTATTGCAGGTTTGAGCTCAATTAATGGATTGTATCATCCACATAAATCCTGAGATAAAGAAGATCAGTATGTTGTTAAGTATTCGCTTTTTATAATAAACTTTAAAAAGAAATTTCAAAACTCCAAGGTGCAATCTATCCATGTATGTGCTCAGTAATTTAGTTATAATGCATTTGTTCATTCATTCACTCGTTTATTACATGCTAGAGACAGCCGGCTATGTTGCAGAGCCTATATAAGCTCCTACAAAACCCACTACATAAGTAGCTGGAATGCGAGCAGCATGTTTATTTACATACATACACGTGGTAGTTAGTCAGTCGCTCAGGAGCTACCGCCGATAATGGAATAACCTGCGCACACACCAATCAAAACAAAAATAAGCCATTGTGTATAGCAGGGAAGAACTTAGAGAAAGAATTACACATAAAGTATGACAATTAATTATTGTTCGTCCATAATTGGTAACGCTGTTGGTTGGGAGTGACTTACGAGAGTGGCGTCGAATATCGCAGCGGCGGGGTGACTCGCGGACGTTGCATCTATTGGGAAGCTCTTCGGCTCTCTCCATCATCTCCTCTTCTTCTTCCCTACCGCGCCCTTCGCCGCGGCGTCGGCGGCGTTGATTAAGAGGTGCACCATCGGATTCCGTGAAAAGCCCCTCCGTGGATGAATCATACGATTGAGATTGATCTAGTGCTTGCTCTATGGCTTGGCATCGGCAGTGGGGAGACATTCTTTGCAATTCCTCGCAACATCTTTCCGATGGTTGTTCTCTCCGGCGTTGCATGTAGTCGCGGCAAGCAGACAATCTCTGCGGGTCGCACGACCGTCCTTGCTGTTGCACCACCTCTGCATCCATGACGATGTCTTCATGAGCAGTGCCCCACTCAAGGAGAAGCAGAAGGGCCGCGAATAAAGTCACCCATTTCAGCGTCGACATTGGAGAGGAGAAGACACCCATTCCTTTCTTCTTTGTTAATTTCCCTGATGGAATACAACTGAGAATGTATGAAGAGTTCGTGGGTATTAACTTTGTATTTATGGATGGTGAGGGAAGGGAGGAGAGCGACCGGCGCAACACGAAGAGGAGTAAGAGAGGAACAGTTGCAGTGCATGCAGATTCTCAGTCTCCACGTCCCACTGCAACGCTACCCGAAGAAGGAACGCCTGGCTGCCTCCCTTTCCAATGACCGCGTCTTTCAAAGACGAGAAGAATCTTGCAGGCGCATTACAGGTCACGACAGTGCACTGCAACGTCCGAACGACGCGACTCACTTTAAGAGTATCGCATTTTTCAGAAATCACCCGAGTCCCGAGATATTGCTTTGCCCTTTTCCTTTGTCAACCTTCTTCGTAACCCACGAAACATCGCATTCAACATCAGAATGTGATGACGTGTGCACAGAACCGCCAACTTGTTTATTTACCGCCATATCATCACTGCTCAGAATCATGGGCGCAAGCTCGACGACATATTGTAGTCTCGAGTAATCCGCAATATACCATTCAAACACTAAACATGAACATTTCATGTTAAGCTCCATTAATTTTTTTACCAACTGCTCCCTACAATTATGGAAGTAAACTGCAGTTTTTCCTTAATTTTTGGAAACCAAATGCAGTAATTTCCTTAAATTAAGGAAATCAACTGCACTTAATAAATTTATTGTTGGGAGCCTCTGAAGTGGTCCATTACTCCATTTGGAGTTCTCTACCTTGATATGTGGAACACCTGACACATAGCCATCAGAAGCTTGATGGAAGCTTGACTATAAATTTATCTGTTTGGTCCCCAAGCTTGCATCTCAATCCCTTTCAGTTTTTACACCATCAAGCTGAGAGAGCAGAGCTTGGAAGTGCCTTCAGACTTTCTGTATTCTTTTCTTTCTGCTTGGATGAAGATTGTGTTACGATATTTTTAGGCGTGGATAAAACAAGGCAGCAGCTGCTGCTCCTCATTTGAATGACTTTGGATTGAAGCTGGAGCGCTGTTTTCAGTCAAGAAAGCAAGTGGACTGTGGAAGCGTAATAGGAAAGTTTTGGTTTGCAGCAAGAGCGTTATCAATGGCTGGAGGTAATTTATTTTCCCTGGGCATTAAACCTTCATTTTGATTCTTTAAAGAAATTAATTCCGAATGTAAAGAACATAAAAGTTTATTCTAGTTTTTACGATTCTTTAAGTTTTTATGATTTCTTTAAAGTTCTAATTCCGCATATAGAATCGTTGTCATAAACTAACATTGGTATCAGAGCGTACACACTTATCTCTGCCTTGGTGTGTTCTGCTTACCAAAACGAGTTGTTATGAGAACGGAAATTACAGATCTTCCACTTTTATAAACAACCACTATTCTCTTCGTGCCATGTTTCACATATTCAGTCTACCCACTCTTCTGGAATACATCCATTGCACGATAGCTTTCCCCAGGTGGGTCATCTCAGAAATTATATTTTTTTTTGCTTGATTACTACGAATCTAGAAAAGATACATTCACGCATTTGGCTTTAGAATATGATTCGTTTAATTTCCGGATTTTATTACTCTTGAGAAATGGTCTTAATCGACCCAGGTCCCACATGATCTCTCATTTCCATATTTGAGTACTTTTGTGAAATGGCTTTGGAATATATTTTATTTCTGAGAAGACACATATAAATCGATATTGGTCTCTGCGTATTATCACAAATTTATGATACATTTGGGGTTTAACAGTGGTGTCTTGGTCCTTTGTCTCTGGTATATGGTATGTGATTATGGCATCCGGCATGATTTGTATGGAACTATAATCTGGAATGAACCTCTGAAAACAACAGTGAAGAATAATTGAAATTTAGCTATATAGTCATTGTTACAGTCTTGGTCTAGTAAATTTTGCAGCTCGACTTACTAGATATTGTGGGTTTGTCTGGTACTGTTGTAAAGATGGCTGTCTGAATTTTCTTTTAATGTTTGATTTATCTCTTAGGTTTTCCATTTCCTTTTCATTCAAAAAAAAAAAATATACCGAGATGAAATGGTTTTCATTAAAAGGTATTTAAAGTTTATTTATTTTGAGGAGAAATCTTGCCATCATTTGGAGTAATACTGATATTTATCACAGTTTTTACTCATATAGTTTCTTGTATGAAGTTTATTTAAAAATGACATTTTGACTTATTCATTTTACTAAACATTTTTTTTACTCTGGTTAAAGAAATGTTTATAATTTTATAAGAATTTTTTTTTTAAGAGTTTGATTAGTGCGGTAATTGTTTCCGCCTTCCATATATATATATATATATATATATATATATATATTGCTTTATATTAAACTGTGTATATTTTTGTTTATGCAATTTATAATGGATAATGTCTAGTGATCCATATAATTTTAATTAATTAGAGAATAGCCACAACATCTTTAATTAAATAAAATTATATATTATGATTGGTTAGATCACATAAAGATTATTTAGACATTAAATTGTAATTAATTAGACTAAATATAATAAATTTTATCC